>JANHFL010001295.1:28581-50655 GCA_032468155.1 Oxyrhabdium leporinum
TGCATAATTTTGTATTTATTTATTTAGTCATGTTTATGTAGTGTATATTGGAGGTGGTGACCCTTTGAGAGCTGTATGCAATGAAATTTCATTTTAATATATTCCAATTAGTGTACATTCAAAGTGGCAATAAAGGTATTCTAAATTCTAAGTTCTAAATTCTAAATCTGTATGTAAATTCATCGAGTTAAAAAAAATAAAAGAAGTGGCCTACCCACTTTTTGAAGGCTGACCTTCGTATACTGTGTAAGTATAGTGTATCCTTCAAACTAAAAGGATTGTAATTTATGGGAAGCTAGTTAGAGTGGTATAGGAAAAGTGCCCGTACATCCCTTTTTATAAAGGACAGTCCTTTATTTCAGAAAGCTGTCTATCAGACTTATTTATTTTTCAGAAATGCACTTTTGTCCTTTACTTGTTTCATTTAACTTTCACTGTATAAATGGTATCACTTAAAGCAATCTTTGATTTGAAAAATATGGAAACTGAATTGTCATTAAAAAATTTTTTTTTTTAATTAACATTGTTTAATTTTAGATATTTTTTAATTATAATATATACTTTGTGATGTTTTTCTTGGTTTTTCTCATGAGTTTTCCTTTATAAAGCAAAGTTATAAATATAAAGAATGAAATGAATGGTTCATTCTCATGAATATTTCAGGTTTCCCTCCTTTTTAGGTTTGTCCTTTATTATTTCACAGAAAATGGGATCACTATACGTATAAGTGAGCATCACCTTCTTGGGTTGCTCTCTACAAAATAACTCAACAGCCAGTCTAATTGATAACAGATTAATGTAACACAGTCTATAAACCAGCATTTTTACCAGTTGCAGTTTTCAAATAGTGTTCAGGCATGTCCCACGCAGAGCGAGTTGAAATAATCTAAAAGAGAACAGATGTATATCCAGATTCCCATAGTTTATTCTAAATGTTTTAGTACTTTGGGATGCCTTATACAGAATATTATATTATCATGAACAAAAAGACTGAGATAATACTACAATCTTACCAGAAGTTTTTGATCCATGCTTATTGTGGTTAACTGGGCACTGAGATAAATAATCTAGCCACAATTCTGATCTACTTGTAAAAGTGGCCACTCTTTTCTTCAGTTTAAGAAAAAAAGGGTTAGTTTTATTTTTATAACTAAGAGTACGTTTACAGTCCTGGATTAAGAGAGAAACTTCCTTCTCTGTTCACACAAACACACAACTGGGTCAATATTGGTGTAAGTGTGTTGTGCAAATACCATTACTCAGTCAGAGTGAGATAAGACCCAAAACAGCTGGAGATAAAAACTAACTGAAAAAAACAAGGCTGTTCAGTACACAAAGAGATCAGACAACCACAGAACACATCTTTCCCTTGAACAGGGAAGTGGTTAATTTTGGCAGCTCTCTCCTGGTGAAAGGTCTCGTGACACTTCCTGGAGAAAGTTGAGCGGAAACTTCATATTCCCAAATGGTAATTTAGAGGCTAGTTAGACTGATTGGACTTCTTTCAAACTGGAAAGAAGTTCTGACTAGGTTTTTGTCTAATTCAGGGCTGTCAAACTTCCAGCCTGTGGGCATGCCCATGCCTGGTTTAGCGAAGGGAAAAAAGTCCCGATATGTCAGGTGATGTCACCGTGATGATGTGAGTTTGACACCCCTGGTCTAATTGGATTAATATGTTGTCTGAACACTACCCCAACTTCAATCATAAGATTTCCAGCATTGATCAGGCTAAAATTCCAGCACTCCAGCATTCGCCATGGCTGGGAATGGCTATAATACTTGAGTACAGTTATATCAGGTAAAGATCCTGTGGTTATTGGCATCATTCAGAGATTCAGATTTGTCCTTTGTACATACCAATGGGAGATTTAAATATTTAGAGTAGTAGTTTATCTGAAGTTCTTTATTATAGAACTGGCCCAACTTTTTTTGCTTTATTTAAAAGACCAGAGAGCAAAAAACAAAGGAAATATATGTAAACAAAAAAGGTATAAAATTGCAATTATAACAAGATAATTACATATAAAAATTTCTCACACATCTATATAGACATAAATATGTATATTTTTTACAAAAGACTTTTAAAAAGAGTAATTATATTTCAGTAACAAACAAGATATAAAGTTATTATTATTATTATAAATTTATTTTAAAAATATTCTATTCTAAAATTATTACTCTAAAAAGATGATATCAAATTCCTGATTTTGGATGACTAGGAAATATTTCTCCTTGGCCATATTTCCCTGTAATTGTCTTATAGTTAAAACTGTTCAGCTGAGAACTCATTACATTGAACTGACTGGATGTCACAAATAAAGGTAATACATTTATCTGAATATACTTTGATATATTTATACCCAGAATAATAGAGTGGGAAAGGGCCTTGGTACAAGCAGGAGACACCTATATCATTTCAAGCAAATGGATATCCAATCTCTTCTTAAAAACCTTTATTTTTGGAAAATCCACAACTTCTGGAGGCAAGATACACATTAATTGTTCTCATTGTCAGGAAACTTCTCTTTAGTTCTAAGATGGTTCTCTCCTTGATTGGTTTCTATCCATTACTTCTTGTTCTGCCTTCAGGGTCTTTGTAAAATAGATTGGCCTGCCCCCTTCTATCCATTTTATTCTTTTGTTATTTGACTCTATAGTGTATCTTGATATGGTCAATTGACTAATAAATAAATTAACTAACTATATTTGTCCATGCATAATCAATATCTATAGGCAAGTCATTTGTAGAATGCAAGTAGAATCAGTTCTTCAATTGACCGGGTAATTGGGGACATAAATATGCCTTTCCAATGTTAAAGGCCTAATCCCTTGGCATTAATAAAACCACAGAGAATCCATTTCTGTTTTCCAGCTGTCAGTTTCCATATAGGAACATATGTAGTTCAAAAGACTGTAGTTCAAAAGACTTAAACTTTGTTTCAAAACCAATTTATTATATGGAATAGAATTCTTTACTGGCCAAGTGTGATTGGACACACGGAATTTGTCTCTGCTACTTCCTACAACAAAGTAACTTTAGACCATTACAAAAGCATGCTTGAATGAAGGCTTGTTCTAGTTGCTTCATCAACAACACAATAATTTACTTATATTTTTTCCTGTACAAATGCAATAGGGCCCAATAAATTCAATTAATAATATAAGATCAAATGAGATGTTTAGGTTTTGAGATTAATTTTTTTTCTCATTATTCAGGGATCTCTGGTTCTTTATTGTATGCAATCTTTAAAGCTTGCATATCAAATTGATTTATTCATAATAGATATTTACGGTATAAAAAATAATTGTGGGCTTTACAGTTTCATAGTACTTAATAACGTAGGTGTCTCTGAGGCTGAACATGCCATTGTTCCAAGTTAGGGGTATAATGTTGTATTGGCAGATACTAAGTGGGAGGCAACTAACTAATATCATAACAAATGATATTTAACTTCTAACATAGAAAAATGATAAAACCTCATTGTTATAATCCACTAGTTGGTTTAATGTAAAGATCCAGCATCTGTCCCATATCTTCCAAACTTGGCCAATCATAATAAAAAGAGGAAGGGGGCAGTGAGAAAAAGTTGTAAAAATCTAATAGTGGCAGCAGTTTTAGGAAGCCTTTGAGGTGATTTGGTTACAAGCCAGCTGTTCCTTAGATCCTATGGTAGTTGCAGCTGCCTGGTTGAAAAATTAGGAGGTCAATTTCCAAGTATGGGTTTTCTAAACTCCAACTCGGAAATATTGTTTCCTTCCTGGGGATTAAGTTGATTGAAACCATTGCTTGCTTGGGTAGCTGAACAAGATGGAATTTGACAAAGCTTTCTTGCAACTCTGCTCTTCTGGCTGGCAAATTCCTAGTGGTCATATATTGTGACAATCCTGTTTGCCATATGTCGGGCCAAATATATGTTACACAACTTGGTTCTGACCATGTCTCCTTTGACTGACATGAAACGATCTGAAAGGAATTGAAGCTAGTAGAGAATTATGGAATAATATGCTCCACCTCCCTTTCTATGCCCCCTCTACCTCAGTCACTTCCCACAGTGACAATAATAAATCTAAATTCAGGGCTTAGCTGTTATTGCATTTGGCTCACTATGAACCTAAACTATTCTAGGGTTTTCCCTTTTTTTAATAACTGTATGTTTTTTTCTAGAATGAATTCAAAGAATAATAATATTCTATTTATCATGGCAGTACAATTAGAACAATACACTATATTGACAGATGTTAAAGCACAAAAATATAAGGCCTGGGATTAGACATTTTGAAACAGCTGTCTGCAAAATGGTTTGGCTGCTAAGTTGTGGTCATTGGCACTTGCCCATTTGCCACATCGATGCCAGCAAGTTCCTCTAATTTCATGGACAAAGGTTAATGGGCAATTTTGCTAAAGCTGCTTAGTGTCTGAAAATAAGAAACTTAACCCTTTCTGCTTTCTTACTAAAGGAATCTTGTGAAAGCTAGCTACAGCAAACCAGAGAAATATCTACGTTCTCCAGTGGCTAATTTATAAGTGTAATTGCATCTTGTAAAAGAGTTGTTTGTTGATTTATTTGCTGTGACTTAATACTATATTCCTATGTTAAAAACATCTCTCAGTGGTGCATTTAATTAAAATGAAAGATAAAACTCTTAAAATGCAGCAAATGAATGATTCAGTGTGGTGTAATGGTTAAGATGCTTAAGTAGTTCCAGAGATCTAGGCTGAGAAACGCCCTTAAGTGGAAGCTACTTCCTGGGAAACTTTGATCCAATCCCTACCCTCACTCCCCTCTCCCTCTCCCTCTCTCTCTCTTGCTTTCCCTCAGTTAACCCACAAGGTCAGAGGTGGGCTGCTCTTGGGCAAAAAGAAAAGCAATAGCAATAGCACTTAGACTTACATACAGCTTCACAGTGCTTTATAGTCTTCTCTAAGTGGTTTACAGAGTCAGCATATTGCTCCCAACAATCTGGGTCCTCATTTTACCCATCTCGGAAGGATGGAAGACTGAGTCAACCTTGAGCCACTCAGGATTGAACTCCTGGAGTGAGCAGTGAGTAGTACTGTAGTACTGCATTCTAACCACTGAGCCACCACAGCTCTTAAGGAATTGTTAAAGGAGGATATTTGTAGCTCAGAATTGAAATGAAGGATCCTTAGTGCTCTTTGAGCTTACTTGTTTTCTTGCAGACATTTCGTTACCTGAACTAAGTAACATCATCAGTGCTGTGTTGAGAAGTGGGATTTGTTCTGTTTATATTCTAGTGGCTTACCCTGTCAGTATTGGTGGGAGTGGTCTTGGGTGTTCTTTGGCTGGGCTGTTTACTGTTAGCTTGTTTGGGTAGTTCCTTGATTGGGATAACAAACCTGTCTTCACCAGCAATCGACTCCCAGATCAGCATAGATTAACACCAAGATTAACACCAGGCCAACAATCAAGAAGTAAACAATACCCTAATCAAGGAACTGAGTTGCTGATTGTCATGTTTTTCTCTGAGTAAAAAGTCCCCCAAATCCCCAACAATAAAATAATGCAGGAAGTTTCTTTACTGAGCCAGGAACCTGGACTTCTGTTCATTGTTGAATGGTTGATGAACATTTTAATACTTTCTTTGGGGAAATTAACAAGTAAGAAAACAAAACTAAGTTCTTACTTTAGGATGTTGGGAAATCATTTCATGAAAAAAAGGACAGTCTGTTCTTTCCTTTTCTGACTTGGGCTGTGGAGAGAGGGAAAAATGAGGAAAAAAAATAGCACACCAAATGGTTTTAGCACTTGAGAACTTCTGTGCCTTTCCATGTTAGAATAGAACCCCCTTCTCTCAAATATTTTCCACAAAATTATTGGTACTTAGGCATCATACAATGACATCCTGCCCCTCCTCCACTGATCACTTGAATGGGCAATATTACCACAGTAGGATAAAGCACAACAGAGGAAGTCAGGTTGTTAGGCCATAACCACAAAGTATTTTTCATCCCAAAGGATATAGCAACTGTTTGTACTTTGGCTAAAATGAGATTGATTACCCAATTTGTTTAGCCTGACCAACCAAATACTGCTATATCCCCTAATTACTCTAGCTGAACTATCTCTTACTAGAAGGGGGAAAGAATTTTCAGAGCAGAGAAAGAAAATTAGTTTTATAAAAGGAACACTACAAAAACAATAACATGCACTGCTTCTTTTGGTTAGTGTGTACTTCCCACTTCTGGAACTAAGATTGCACAAGGTGTTGAAGGCTGATAGGATTTTTTGTCTTTTTCCTTTTGTCTGCAAGAAAGATTTCATAGAAGAGCCCATAGATTGCTGCAAGAGAGCTACTGCCATTTCTTTGCCATAATTGGTTACGTAGATCTGCAAAGGTTTGTTTGTGCAACCTTAAAGCCAGATCTTTGCCTGAAAAGACTGGTGTCTTTTAACAGAAAATGTAATTTTTATTGCTGCCAGAAATTTCTTGGCAAAAGGCAGTTACTACCAGGTGGGCATCCTCTTTTACCTGCCTGAATGCCTCCTTCCAGAACATACAATACCACCAGCATTCACCAGAGAATTGAGCTGCTGGTTGTAAATAGTATTTTGATCTCATGGCATTGGAACTGTATAAATATTGAGAAAATTAGGAATGGAACTAAAGCTATTGCAACCATCAAGTAGATTAGACATAGCAAATGAGGTAATAGTTTCCTCTGCTAAGGTCCCACCTTTACCTCTTTTCAGTGTCATAGTTGGTGCCACCTGGATTCCTACCCTGGGTCCTAGGGGGGAAAGCCTATAACTCTTATTAATTATTGAGCTGAAATAAGATATTTGGCCTTATTCACAGCTCCTTGTCTTAGGGATGTTATTTATTAAATGTATATATTGTACCAACCATCTCATTGTTTCGGTGACTCTGGGCATTTACAAAATGACAAAACAATAAAAAGATAATATGGAACAATTAAAATTGAGAAAGATTAAACAAAGACTAAAAAGGCAATATGGGAGTGGAGGTCTTCTCCCTCCCCCATCAGCCAGTGGGAGCATAGAATGCCCCAAGCCCCCCCACCCCAAGCCAGTCAGCAGAGCTAGGTTTTCAGAAGCCCTTTTTTTTAATGTTACTGTGTAGCCTCCAGACTATACGTCAGCTCTCCTTAAATTACTGCCTTTTAAAAACAAATAAAAATAGTCTTAACTGGAATGAAATGCGAGTATTATAAAGCATGATTATAATGGCTATGGACATGTACAAGGGAATGGCATGCCTGTAAAATATGTTTGGAAAACAAATTAACTTTAAGTGTTCACTGTCCTGGGACTTTGCCCATTTGGGGCAATGATCATTTGGAGTCACCTTGCTATGATGAAGCCTAAAACTGACTTGGGACTCCCAACATATTTTGTCCACAGTCAGCTTGTGCCATGGACTGAAACTGATTCCACAATCCCAGGTTAGGCAATGCACTATTTCCGAAAAATGGATGCACTTTGGATAGATACTTGTTCTTTGTTTATTGATTATATTTTTATTTCCACGTTATGCATTTTAAATATTCAAAGTGAATCAGATGTATCTCTGTATTGATCCTATTTTACACATTGGAGGTGAAAATGGCTTCAGTTGAAAGAATAATGATTTAGACCACTTAGCAAATGTTATGCAGTAAAATAGTCAATAATCCCAGAATTAATTCTCATTAATTCTGATATGCTTTGGTCTTGCATTACTTCAATTAAGTAAATAAAACGAGTCCTTTCTAAAAAAAACACCTCATGTGATTTTTGTGTTTTCAGTGGAAAAAAACTCCCTTGAATTTACAGGGAATTTTAAAAAGTTGATTTGGCGTAGTTGAAAAATGATTAGAACTGCTGTCTCCACTGCATATACCCAGGAGAACCATTTAATAACGAATGAAGCCTGCTGGTCTTGGCTGATGGAAAAATGTGGAAATATGTGCCACAGTCTGAAAAATTCCAGGACTCCCACTGTGTCTAAAAGAGGGGGAAAAAAGAAAATATCTAGACTATTGGTTTTATCAAATTCCAGGGTCATTTATTTCCAGTATAGCAAACTGATTAAAATGTGGAAAGAATTTTACTGTAGGTTAGATTTTTAATTACACATATTGATGCTGCATCATATTCTCAGTATAGACAATATTGAGCTGGAACAGGTTTCGGTTTCTCCAGCTTCCTGCTATGAGTTTCCACAACTATTAAATTGAGGTTATTTAAAAATACGCACACATGTGGAAACTGATTCTGCACTTATTTAATAGGCTTCTGTTCTCTCCAGTAACTACATGGAAACAAATTCTGTCTATCTCAGTTCTAAAGCTGTACATTTACAGATCAGACTGAAGATTTTAATTGGCACAATTCAAAACCAATAATAATTTACAGTGAACACTGAAGAATATTTGAACTTATCAGCAAATGGTAACTGGAAACAACTTTGAGTGCTTATATCATTTATATTTATTTTATATATTTTTGACCCCAACTGATAGAAACCATTTTTTGTTCCTTTACTCAACCCATCCTTTATAAACCACATTAAAACAGATATTGGTGACTTTATGGAAATATCGTAAAATATGATATTTTATTGCAAATTAAAGAACTTAAATAAGATTCCTTACTTAATTCAATGGAAATTTATTTAGAAACGAATAAATAGAACTACTTCATACAAAGTCATCTTACAATTAAAATATTTAATTAGTGGCTAAAGATTTTTTCAGTTTCCTCTGATAGGCTATCAAAACTATACTTTGAAGATTTTCAACAAATCCTCTCACACTTGGGCTGTTCAAGTACAAACATCATTTTACAATATTCTGCTCAAATTTTTAGTTCAAACAAATCTGAAGGCCAAGAAAAATTTTAGACAAAAAGTCCTGGATGTCATCGCATTTTCTAAATGTGGTAATTCCTTGAAGTGGCTTGCACAACTTAAATCAGTTTTGCAGATAAAAATATTTTAAATACACATGCCTCAACATCTTAGAAAACTTCCTCTAGATTCTAGAACAACTCATTTCAGTGATAAGGCACAGGGGGTTTCATGAATTTCCCTTTTTAGAAATTCTGTTTATATTTGGCATTCTTGCTGTCGAAAACATTGCACTGTTTGATTGTAAGTTATACTCCATACCAAGAGTTAATTGCCTTGATCCTGTCTTAAAATGTACATAATGTTGGGACACTCAGAATTGTGCTTTTTGCAGGAATCAAACTTGCACCTTACTCGGAGGACTCTGTCTTTTGTAAAAAAGCCATATAGAAGAGATGGCTCTCCTAGAATAGATTAGGGTGGAATGCAAGGAAGCTGATATGTGTTCTATGAATGTGTTCTATTTTTCTTAGTACTTAGTTCTTTTTATAGAATCAAATGATTGAGCAATAATTTTTTGTTGTTAGTTTGTTGATACAGGCTATAGAAATAGAATCTTGAAATTCTTACTTTCTTTTCCCATTCCCTCTTAACAGTGCATTAAGTAGAAAAGAAATTAGAATTTCTTTCTGATATTTTTTTTTTCCTTTTCCTGGGCTTAAAACATATTTTGTAATTGTCATTGCATAGTTTTCCTAAAGTTGGATTGGTGACTCTTCATACTGTCTAGTTTATTTTGCTTTATTACTTAACTGGCAAGTGGAAAATTTCCCTTTTTAAGCTAAACACATGATTTATGGTGTCGTTCATTTGATTAATTATGGGTCCAAATTTTAGAAGAAGGGAAAAGTAAGAATAGCCCTCTGATTTTTTTTTGAAGAAGAGCAGCTTGCAAGGTGAACAGGAGAATAATTAAAGCTTCAACTGCATCTGAACTCATGACCTTAAGAGAAAGAGATGGAAGCAATAGCAGTGGCACTGCCCCCCGCCTAAAGGACAAAATATGGAGCCATTATGTAGTTTTGTCATAATCAAAGAAGAATAGTTAGATAATAAACATAAAACAATCAAAAACACATTGAAAGGAATAAAATATGGATGAGATGAAGAAAATAACCTTTATTGGATATCTCATTAGTATAAGAAACAGGAAAGCTATAAAGCCAAGTATATACATAAACATTTCTATGCTAACCAAATGCTTCACAACCAAGCAGGAACCCAATTCCTGAGAACAGGACTTGGATAAAAACATTGAAATGAGCGTTACCCAGAACTACAGTAAGAGAAAGTAAACTACCTATGCAATATCTTCCAAAACAATGGATATTGAGCCATGGTGGCACAATGGTTAGAGTGCAGTACTGCAGGCTACTTCTGCTGGCTGCTGGCTGCCAGCAATTTGGCAGTTCAAATCTCACCAGACTCAAGGTTGACTCAGCCTTCCGGTTGGAAATTGTTAACAAGCTACACTTCGGCCAAATTGGCTGATCAAGCTTATACTAAACCAGCAAACTTCTTTTTTATGTGCATAAATGATATTATACAGCCTGGTAAGAAAACATCTTAAGGAGAACAATCATGTTTAGAGAACAGCAACAACAAGACAAAGAGATGGAGAAAGAAAGCTGGGTAGAGATTATTTCTTCCCTGATTAAAAGCTATTTCCCACTATTTATGATCTTTTAAGAACGATTGTGTTTAATCAGATCAAAAGCTTTTACTGTACAAAGAAATTAAAAGTTTCTGTAGTCAATACATTTTATTGCATTAGACTAGTATTATTCACCTGGAAAAATTCCCATTAAAATGTGCTAGAATGTTAAAAGTAAATAAAGTTTTGCAGCATGAAATTGCAAATTTCAGGATCTATTTTTGCAGAAATAAGATATGATCACTAAACATCCCTTTATAACTCTAAGCAAAATGGGTGAATATGGAAGTCTACGGAATGTGGAAGATTCTTTTTGCTTTGCTTTTTTTTTTTTTTTGCTTCTTTTGAACTATTTTTGTTTTAATTTATTTTGTCTGTGACTTTCAGGCTTTTATTTTTCATCCCTTAAAAAGTTTGTCTGAGATAAACTGAATGTTTTCCTTTGACTTTCAGAAGTAGAGTCTTGCTTAGGTGCAGCTTTTTTCACTTAAGCTGTCTTTCACTCTCTTGTGGAATGTAAAAGGCCTTGAATATATTTTCAAGAGCAGATAAATACTTCCTAAACTGAGTAGTTTAAAACATGAAGGTTTATCTTTTTTTTTTTTGCTTTTTTATAGAAGAAACACATACCTTTTCACTTAAATGAGAAAGATTTAAAAAAAAAACAACTAGAAATGAAGTTGATTAAGAATATATAGATATTCGCCACCATTGCTAAGTTGATTAAGTATATATTTGTGAAATTAAAAATTGACTAGGATGTAGTAATTTTGATTAACAATTTTCAAAATTGATAATTAATTATTCTAATAACTATGTTGCAATCACCATGGCCCAGTTAAAGAACCTCCAATTTGTTTTCCAGAAGTTTTTTCAGTATCTTTATTTTTGCAATAATGTGGATCAAATAATTATAGTTGGAGATTCTAATCAAATTTTAGATTTTAAATCTAAATACCTGGCTAAACTTTGATTAAAATCCCCAACCATTTGCCCATTAAATTAAACAGCAATATACGCATATAAGTTTAATTTAATGGGCAAATGGCAATATTTATACCCTTCACAGCAAAAACATATGTAGGGTCAAAACTCACTCTTTTATATTATAATAAAAATAATTAACTGATTATTAAAAGATTGATTTTTTTAAAATAAAAGAAATAAGCTGTTGATTTAAAACATCTAAAGAAGAAAATGTGGACAGTAAAATTGAGTACTTATTCAAGACAGCCCATAAGAGAACAATATAAAACTCTTATGTCTGCTAAACTGAAATTTAATTTGTTTAGGCATTTGATACAAAGCTTTTATTGATTCATATGCTGCAAATATATTGGGAGAAAGACCCACTAAATTATTTCCTGACTGGTTGAAACAGAAAAAAACAAAGTAATATGATTTCTACTGTCAAGAATGCACAAGGTAAAGTACATTTTATTTTTATATTTAACTTTATAATGCTGAATCAAAAGTTATCAAGGGAAAAATTAATCATTTTTTTAAATTTTCCAAAAAGATACACATGACCAGAATATTTATTTTGCTGCATGTTTATTTTTTCATAAATAATAACTATTTTGAAAATAGGAAAACCTCTGAGTCCCATTGGTTATCCTCTTAAATGATTTTTCTGCATATATAATATTGGAAGTTTACAATGTTGCGTTTCTGAATATTTTTTGTATTCTTCCTCAAATGAGGCTTTTGTTACTGAATTGGCTTACGTGAGTTCTCTGAGCTTGATTTTTCATTTGTAGATATTTCCTTATCTAAGTAATATGTTTAATCTTACAATCTTGGAGAAATAAGTGTTGTTGATTAGTTTATAGAATAAACAGTTGTCTGTATTACCAGACAAGTCTGTGATTGGATATTTTGTTTTCTGACCAATTGTTATCTTAACCTTGTTACTCTAGTGTTCTTGCTATCCGAGTGCTGATTAATAGTTGTGTGTTAAAGATAGTTGTTGTTGTGATCTATACCATCACCTCCTCTGTTTGACCTTTGGGTATTTCTTTTGAATGATTCATGGATAATGTCTATGGGTTTGTGACTGTGGATTCCTAATTTGTTGCAGTGCAAGGCTTCTAGGAATGTGACTTGGCCTGATTTAGAATTTCAACAGCTTCCCAGATGAAGTTATGGTTGCAATTTCCTGGGTATTCATGAATAGAATAGTTTAATTGATTGGTCTTGCAAGTTTATCAATAAGATAAAAGAAAACGAAAATACATAATCTTATTCCAGGATAAAATAGATGGAAGGTAATACAGTGACAAAATAATATGTGATCATACAAGGATAAATGAATCTCCCTTGCAGGATACCTCAATTTGTTCAATATATTGGGTTTTTAGCATATTTAAAAACTTGGAAGTTTTCCTTACAATATATACTGTATATTACAGCTTAGGAAGAAATAAGACAATATGTAATTTGGATCCCAGTGAGCTGTTCTTTCCAATATGAATGATAAGTACCTAAGACATAGAAGGGCATGAAATTGACAGTTGAACAAAACATGAGCAATATTTTCCATGGGTGGGTTATCCCATATGCAAGTCCTTTGTTGATATGACAAGTAGTATAATGAAATATAAGTGTGATTTGAAAGTCTGCTAACTGTACATACTGTTGCTTATGTTTTCTGTAAAATAGTGATGCATGAAAAAAACTGGGGAAAATAAGAAGGGGAAGGAGTATTGGTATGCTTACCAGTTCAGTTGTAGATGAAAAAAGGGCAGGATAAAAAAAAAAAAAAATTTTTTTTGACAGCAATCTTGTCACAAAAACAGTAGACAATATTGACTTTGTGTAGCTTCCATGAATAGTTTTATAATTGAACAATAAGCAAATTTTAATCTTATTTTTTGTAATAATTTTATTAAGGATTATAAATACAATAGAAAAAACTAATACAAACTAAAAATATAGAAGAATAAAAAAGAAAGAAAGTCAGAAAGGAAATCAAAAAGGAAATAATAAAGAAAGATGCAAAGAAGTAAGTTCCTATCTTCATCATAACAATATAAAAACTTAGTAATTTATAATCTCTTCCTAAAATAAAAGAAATGATCTCTTCTTCCCATACTCATCTCTTATCAATAACAAATCCATAAAGCATTATCATTTTAGCCCACGTCTCAATAAAAGTCCATTAAAGGGTTACCTGAAATAACATGCCTATTTTAACTTGATCAAATAAACCAATTTTACATCTAACAATCTTAATCTTGGTCCATTCAAATGCTGTTGTAGAACTGTTGTTTCATTTTTTCTTAGATTCTTCAAAACTTTTAGCAAATCTCTTTTATAAATCCAATATAGTTATTCTCTTGGATAATTGTATATTCCATTTAATTATTAGGACATCAGCTGGTTTTGTTTGTATGTCCACTACAAACATCATTTTCCATGTCATTCTGGCAGCCTGTCATTTGTAAATACACTCAACAGTCTCAATCTTGTCATGCAAAACCTGTTCTCTTCTATAACATGTTTTAAACACAGTCTCTGCACAGTGGCACATATTTGTCAAAAATAACAAATATGACACAATCAGGTGACTGCATGAAAATGCTTTTGTTTTTAATATTTTATAAAAAAAAGAACATGATAATAACATAATAATGTTTTAAAAATTGTACACTAGGGAGAATGAGTAGATGATTCACTCGTCACTCATTGCAGAGGCTGGCTCGTGCAAATTGCTGAAGTTTTCAGGTTTGAAGCCAACCCCAGTAAGTGATGTTATGATCATTGGGAAATATAATACTTCAAAGTGTGTCTGTGTTGACCTCAAAGCAATGAATACATATGCAACATAACATTGCATTGGGATAACCATGTGCAATGCATCAAGAATATTTTTTATGTTTTTATGTACGTTCCTCTGCTGTTGACATATAATAGTTTCCCCTTGGAATAGCTTTAACAATCAGAATATCCTTGGCATTCCATAAAGTATACAATTTTAATCTTTTTTAAAGTAAATGTTTAATATGAAAAATCTGCTGTGGCTGAGCTAGCAATTCGTAGCCAACTAGCATTTGAAATTTTGACAGAAGAGAAAAAATAATCTTCTGCGGAGCAAGAGAAACTACGTAATCCACAGCATACAATTTCAATAGAGTTTGGGGCCATTTACCTGTAAGATAAACAATTGCCTTAAATATAAATTAGTCAAGATCATCATATCTTGCAGGAATTGGTGAGAAGGTTAAAGACCAACGACCATGTATGAATGGTATATAGATGTAGTTGAACTGATATAGAAGGATATGGGCTGATATAGCTAATGATGTTGCTATAAAGAAGTTTCATCTATGTTTCATTTTTTATCTTATCCCATGCCTTCATTTGTTTTGCTATTTCATATTCCTTTTCTGTTCTCTACATATGATTGATTATTTTTAAAGGGAATGGAATGCTGGGATTATAAACCAATATTTAAGATTTTACGTTGCAAGGAAAAACATGATTCAGCATTTTTTTAAAAAAAGATGAAACTTTACTTAGTGCTGTTATTTTTCTTCCAAATCTTCCTTCAAGCCATTCAGGAAATATTGATTAGCAAATAAAAATTAAGATCTTCTCACCATCTTCATTTGCCATTTCTTTTTATTTCCATCGATGAAGGACTTATTTAGTCAAGCTCTTTGGCTCGAATAGGATATATTGAAGTTAGTGTGACTGTTTTAAGTGGTTTGAGAATGGCAGCCAGAACATTACAGTGATATCCCAAGAACTATAGGCAGCACATTTTCTGAAGTCTATCTTTTCCAGTCTCATTTTCTATTTTCCTTGCCAAAACATTGAGTTTGTTTGCAGTAATGTATTTTCAGCATCAACTGATGTCTCAGATTCGTGCTTATATAAATGAATCCCTGGCAACTTCAAATGTGCAAATAAATGCTATACATATATAATTTGTTGTGACTGTACTGGGAATTTGTTTATATGTGTTGCAGGGCATTTTTCCAAGATATGTTCACCACAGAAAATTTAGCGCATTTCCCTTGTATTGACTCACAGTAATACTTTATCTATTTTGTGACTTTTCTTTGTTAAGAATCACTAGTGTATTTGCTATTTTTAATTAATTTTTTTCTCCACCAAATTCAAACAAAATGTTGCCCTTGCTTTTTCCCCTTGTCTCTATTTGGAATTTTATTTGTCTGTACTCTACATCTGTGTTTTATCAGCCTCCATATTACATGGTTTTGAGATTTTTGAAATCTGAATAACACTTTTATCCATGGATGTACAAATCATGTCATGCACAGAACAACTAATTTTGGATACTCCATGCTTAAAGTGAAACATGCAGTTTTTAGATGATCCATACATAAAATGATTTGGAAAGGTTTTCCCCCCACTCAGGTATAGAATAAAACACAGTTGAAACATAGTTGTCCCTGACAGAAGGAGTTCAGGAATGTGATCGTTAACACCAGGATAAAGCCAAAGCTGAGTCATTTCCTTGGTGACACTGTGTGTAGAACATTGGTGGTAACAAAAGCTGAAGACACCCATTGTCTAGGCTGTGGCTTCTCTCTTCCAGTTTTTCAAGGTTAGAATGCATTACCACAGGCCACTGAGAGATTGGGTAGCAGTAGCAGCTGAGGTGAGGCTGGGGAATGAAGTAAAGGGAAACACTGGAAAGATGGAGACAGGCAGCACATGTGGGCAAGTATGAGAGAGAAAGACATTCACAGTAGACTTTCCATATCACTCAAGGACCCCTCCAAACGGTTCTGGATTCATACTTATTTATTAAACAAAGTTATATAGCTGCCCAACTCACACACAATGACTCTGAACTTCAGAGTCTTAACCTCCAAACTATTGCAGACATTATAGACAACTTCTCATCTAAGAAGTTTCTTCAGTTCTGACTGAATGATGGAAAATGGAAGGATTTATACTCCTTACAGTCGTCTGGTTGTTAGCACTCTCTCAGAGAGTCATTGATGTCATTTGATTGACTTTGAATCTCTATAGATATATATTTCTGATTCTTTACCTCTTTACCTAGAACTCAAAAATATCAGCTGCTTCTTCATGTTTTTTCAATTAATGATAGCTAGTGACATTTGAGAATCATTAATCCTCTGGGATGGATGAAAATTTAAGAACATTTAAAGGAAAAAGCAACTTACCTTAGTGTTTATAAATTGTTATTTATCTCTTTGATTCTCAATTCAGTCTTAGTCTGAATGGATTATACACTCTTTTTAGCAAAACATTCCTTTCTATAACATTTGAGTCTTGCTATTTGCAGTGCTAAGACTTGGGCAAAGATGATTATCAGAACTTGCTAAAGGAGTTTTTGAACAGTGTTAAAGTTCTAGTTCCAGAATTTAGTTTCTTCTGTTGCTCAAATGCTTTCAATCTGGAATCTATTTTCCATCTCAGTTAACATCTTTGCCTCTAATGAAAACAAAATTCACTCGCTATAGGAAGCTGAAACCAGGAACTGTTGATTGGAGAACAAATAAATTGAAAGCTGACTGGAAAAAAAGTAACATGCACATAGCAATCTTGATTCAGAGTCTTAAACTCAAACCCATTATAGACAAAATTAAAATTTAATCCACTTTTGTTTACTGTCTTCTCTTTGCTGCATCTGGCATATTATGTGAAAATGCCAGTTTATATGTCCTCCACCATGAATCTTCTACTTTCACAATTAGGACTAAGAAATAAAATTCCTATAGTGAATTATCATCATAATCATTCTAGGCCTTTCTATTGCTAGACCCCTAAGTTTTGTGTGGAAACAGTATACAATAGTAAGCAAACACATCTAAAAAATATCTTAACAGAAACTAAAATCATAATTGCTTCACTTCAAAAAATCTTAAATGTAAATGAAAATCTTGGTTCTTTTCCTCCTGCTGTCTTTGTCCTTAGAAATGCACCCATATAAATGTTCTTTCTTTGTGTGGTGATCTCTTCCCTCATCTCCCCAGTGACTAGTGAATATCTGTCTTATCAGAATTTGCATGGGGATAAAAATCATATTTATACAGAAGACTACAGATTTTTAGAATACAGAATTACGTACTGGTGTTATATAATTTTATATTTTACAAAGTGAACTTAACCAACTTTGTTTTTAAGTTTTCAACATATTTATACTCCCAGGGTTAATTGATTTTCCTTTCCTTTCAATCCCTTATTTCACTAAAATGGTTAAACAAGAGACTGTGAGTTCAAAATTACTCTCTTTCCCCACCCCCTGAACAACCTACCTTTTCTCTTAGTTTTTTTTTTTAAAGTTAACGGTATGGCATTACAGATAGTCCTTGATTTATGACAATTGAGACCAGAATTTCTGTTGTTAAGGAAGGTAGTCATTAATTAAATCATGCCCAATTTTGCTACCTTTTTTATTATGGTTGTTAAGTGATTAGTTGTGGTCTTTAAGAAAATCTGGTTTTTCACATTGACTGAATGCCGGAAACTGTCTGGGAAGGTCATGAATGGTGATCATGTGACCTCAGGACACTGCAACCATTGTAAATAAGTGCTGGATGTCAAGCAACCAAATTGTGATCATGTGACTGTTGGGATGCTATGTTGGTTATAAGTGTGAGGACTGGTTGTAAGTCACATTTTTCAGTACTGTTGTAACTTTGAACTAAGTTAATGGCTGTAAGTCGAGGTTGTAAGGCTGTAAATTGTAGACCAGTGCATTCATTTTAAAAAGTAACTCTTGTGCTAGTGGGAAAGACACATTTTGGCATATACTACAGCTTAATTCAGAAAAACTTGGGAAAATGAGGCAAGGAAACATTCCTATCTCCAGGAAGTAGCCAACAGAAGTGCAGAAGGTGGACTAGAAGAAAATAAGTGCAGTGGGCAAACCAGACCAGACCATGTAAACTGTCAGAAGCAGAAAAAACACAACTTTGCAAACAGGTCTGTAAAGGGCACTCAGAAGTCGAGATGAGGCAGCTTCACAGCACGGATAAGCCCTTAAGATAATTGGCACCAAGAAAGGGATTATCTGCAAGCTTTTCTTGGCTATTAATAAGGTTGTATTATTTGCATTGTTGTTCGTTTCCTTACGTGAGAAAATTGTTGGCATTTGTCCAGATTATGACTACCCGCTGAAGGGAACAGATCTCACATTATAGGGGGAAAAATAATAGAGAAAATGAGGCACTCTTAAACTCACCATAAACAGGTTAAGACAGGTTCAAGCCCCCCCCCCCATTTTTTTTTGATGTTGTGAACACTTGTGAAATGAACTATGAGTTTCTAAGTATAAAATTTGAGGGAGAATTATGTGACAAGAATCCCATCTTATTTCATTCAGAGCTGCAACATGCAAATTTATGTACATTCCCTAGACGTTCTCATATATTGCTGCATGCTATATATGTTTATAAAACAAAATAACTATATGGACAAAACCTGAAACTGTATTCAAAACAGCTGCCATATGCCTTATCCTTGTCAATTTTCTCTAATAGGCCAACATCTTCCAGGGAAGGAGTTGGTGCTGACTGAAAGTAGTTTAACTTCTTCAATTTTTACTGTGTTATAAACTGTTTTCCTCAATTATGAGTGTAAATGTCTTTTGGCAGCGGATGTTGAATTTCCATTTCTGGAAAGAAATGGCAGTGGAAAATAATTGGACACAAACTCTACATAGCATTAGTTCTCATCATAATCATCAACTACAGAGCGATTGGGGGAATTATACAAACTTTTAAAATATTTTGGATGGCTTTGCTTAAATGTGAAAAATTGGTTTTTTTTTTAACATATTGGCATTGACATCTTTGGACGGAAGTTTAATTCCTTCCCCAATATTTCTTGAAATGACTGTATTCTGCGATCCAATTTCTGGGGTTCCATAACACTGCTTCAGAAAGCCCAACTCCAGAAAGGCTAACAGCCTGCAGGGAAAAAAAAAAAGTCTTTGTGAGTTTATCTGTATGTGTGTTAGTTTCCACACAAATCTGAAACCAATAATCCATGGCTTGAGAAGTCTAAATACAAATAGCCCCTGAATTACAACTGTAATGGAGTTGCCCATCACGGTTGTAGTTCGTGACAATTGTAAATCAGGTCACTTGCATAACCGATCATATTTTACAACCTTTTTTTTGGGTGATTGTTAAGCCAACCAATAGTTAGCTATGGTTCAAATTAGCTAAAACCTGTAAGTAATTGGCTTTTGTCAAGACCATAGATAAAGCAGTCACATGACTTTGGGATGCTGCAGGGATGCTGCAGGGTGGTAAATGCAGGCCAGTTAGAGAGCACCCAACATGTAGTCATGTGACCATGGGAGAGGCAGCTGTTGGAACTCTGGGACTCTGGGGTCACAAGTACCCCCAGGTGCAATGTAACTTCTAAGAGACCAGTTGTAAAGTCTAGGTTTTTTTGTGATACATAATACCAAGGATTATATGGTCATTTTTAAAAGTTCTAGATGAGAGAAGAGATGAGAGATGAGAGAAAAAGATCTGTACTGTTCTAAATCAGCCTGGATTTGAAAAGCCCAAAATACCTTGTTAGTACATATTTGGTCATCTTATACATTTTATAATAAGTACAAATAATTTCTTTATCCTGGTTTGGTCTTGCACATATTTTGGGGGATTTCTTTGTCTGAAAAATACATTGATATCCAAAAATTGGTTTGCTAAGCAGGGAATAGAACAAAGCTGAGCTATGAAAACTCCCTAAATCCCTCTACCCCATGGCTGCTTTTGATAAATACATAAAGCCTCAGATATCTCCATTGTGCCATTTAATTTGGCCTTGAATTCCACATTGTTTTATCATATTTCTCCATTGTTCTTTATAAGAAACATATGCTGTAATAGCATATACAGTAAAAGCCCAGAATATATTCATTATACATGTAGGATTGTGGGAAAATGTTGCTAGTTGCTGCCTTGTATTAAACAAACATATACTTCAGTTATTGAATAAGAGCAGAAAGTTGTTTTATCAGTACATTTCTTTTTCTATCTCCTTCTAAGCTTTCAAATTTCTTTTAAGATTTCCTTCCCTTCCCTTCCCTTCCCTTCCCAGCTTACCTTATTGTTAAAACATGAGAAAAGATTAATTTTGTGATATATTTCTCCATTTTTCATGCTTCCTTGCTAACTATGATTACTTATAAATGAACTTCAACCAGCGATGTTTGGTGAAGTCCTAGTCTATGAAGAATTGAAATTTACATTATGTCCTAATGTTCAAAATGCATTTTATAAAACAATATACTGTTGGTATACGTCATCAGAGAAGTTGTCTAGAATGTATAAAGTTACTTCAAATTTATGATGGAAATGTGAACAACATAAAGGGACATTTTATCATGTTTGGTGGATATGTAAAAAAGTATATCTGTACCATCTTCAGTGATGCTCTTCCAAAGTCAGGATAGTCTTTATCAATCTAAATGAAAATAAGTGATCTCTCTTGATATAAAATCAAACAGCATTTTTTTGAAAGAGACAGAATGAATGGAATATTTAAATAGATTGCTAGCTTTATGACCTAAATATTAATCTTTTAAGTTTGTCATGGACTTTAAAATTAATATATTACCTCTGAAATACAGACTATTCCTTGAAAGATTCGTTAATACGATATAGTAAAATAATCAAAATGTAAAAAAATTTAAATTGTTAAATACTTTTTATCTCTACCTGATAGTATTATTTATCAATAGTATTATTTATAAACATTTAGCATATGTTGCTATTTTTCTTAATTTGATTCCACAGAGCTGTACATATAATACATACCAATAAATCATAATAAGCCAAGAAATTTCTGTCAATATAATTTCGTCCTCAGGGTTGTTCTATATTTCTTTATACTGCAAGGTAATTGTACACTTACAGCAAGACTTCATACCAAGCACTGCAATAAATATTGAGTGTTCAGAAATTCAGACTCACTTTCAATCACAGCAAAAGTTTTACAGACTCAACCTTGCTAGACTCAACATGCTTTACTAGAATAGGAAAGAGGTCTTATATTTGTGGAAGAACCGTGGACTGCAGAACATAGAAACCAAGCCCAAAATATATGTCAATTCTACAGTTTAAATCCTAGGGCTTTGCCTCCTTTCCAAACTGAGATGCCAAATAAAGCAGCTCAAAGCATTAAACTTATACATTAGCTAGATACGAAGACTCTGATTTTAGATAGAAATCAGATGTTTGGCAATGAACATTTTCTATAGATTACAACAGCAGGAGATAGTTAGCTAGATGGTAGATGAGAGAGAGAGATGATTGATAGATAGACAGAGAGACAGACAGATATAGATATATGGATAACAGATAGATGATAATACAACCAAGAAATAGGTCACTGCGCACAATCAGGTTCCAGATCTTTGGGGCCTTAAAGGGTTATTTTCTAGTTAGTTTAAAAGTAGTGATAGATAGATAGTTGGGGAGAGAGAGAGAGAGAGAGATGGAGAAGATGATAGAAGATAGATAGATAGATAGATAGATAGATAGATAGATAGATAGATAGATAGATAGATAGATAGATAGATAGAT
>JANHFL010001295.1:53832-64230 GCA_032468155.1 Oxyrhabdium leporinum
AGTGGGATTTGAACCGCTAGATTGAATCAGCAGAAGTGGCCTGCAGTTCAACACTCTAACCACTGCGCCACCTAGTCTCAATTGTTAAGTAACATGGCTATTAAGTGAGCCTGACTTCCCCATTGGCTTTGCTTATCAGAAGGTCACAAAAGGCGATCACATAACCCCAAAACACTGCAGCCGTCATAAATATGAGTCAGTTGCCAAGAATCCAAGTTTTGATCATGTGACCAGGGGGCTGCTGGAGTAGTCATAAGTGTGAAAAACAGTCATAAATCACCTTTTTCAGGTCACTAAGTGAACTGTTGTAAATCGAGGACTACCTATATTGATACTTTTGAATTTGAGGTTGGATAGAATATCTAAGATTCTCATAGATAGCTGAGAAAACAAGCATATGAACTCAGGAACACTTTTCACTGAAGCCACAAAACAATTGTAGAAGAGTTCTCACTTGAAGCACAAATGTGCATACTCAGTCTATCCTACAGTCTATCCTACAGTCTATTCTGTAAAGGCCAGGCTCCCTTGAGAAGTCCATTATGCTGGGAAAAAGCAGAAGGAAACAGCAGAGGACGATGGGCATCAGCAAGGAGATGGACTCAGTTATAGCCAATTACAGCAATAAAGATAGCCTGGTTGAGGGAACTAGGTTGGCAACAGATCATGCTGGAAAAAGTGTGTGGTGGATTTGATGGCACTTCATCAATTATTCTTCTAGAGTGTGTTCACATAGAAAGATATCTACAGAGTGATAAGTGATTTAGCAATTTGTTTAGCAAAATTCTCCAGGCAAAATGAATTTCTTTTCTCAATGGAAAGAATAATCTTCAGAATATTAACAATATGCTTGAAGCACAAGCTAATATATGATTATGAGTGACTCTTTTTTTGCATCCTCAAAGACTTACTTTCAAAGCAAGTGAATTCATCTCTTTAGGAAAAAAATGAGATAATGTTATTTTTATAGAGTTTAGCAACAACACTCCTGAGCAATATATTTTTCATTTGGCTGGACGTTTTTTCATAATATCAGTAGTACATGCATAGGAGTATGCCACTTTTAATGAATCATATCCCTAAGTCCTTAAGGGCTGGCTTGTTGTTATCACGCCAGATGTGAGTTTAGTATCTCACATTACCAATAAATAAATAAATAAATTCTAGTTATGCAATTCTTCCTCCTTCCTGTTCAACATCAGGACAAATTATAAATATGAATGCGACCCTATTAAATGAGATTATTTATGAACGCAATTGCAATCATCACTGTGTACTTAAAAGAGGTTGCAGGAATTCATTTCAGTACCAAAGGGAGTCATATTGTCTTGAGATTTTGTAGGTTTTGCTTCTGACACCACTAGTATTATTATCTGGTTGCCATACAAATCTAAATATGAATGAATCGCTCTTGCATTGCCAGATAAAGTTGCTTTCCTAAAGAATCTCTTGCTTTCACAAAGTGTAACTCGGAGATAGGAGGATCACAGCTGCAGCAGAATGGAAGTGTGTGAGGAAATGACTCATCTCCCATGATCTCACTTGGATTTGCAACCTGCACAAAGAATGCCATAAAATTTATAGCAGTGTTAAATTTGGAGGATGTTCGGCCAAAGAACAACATGTATTTCTGCTGCACAGTTTTGGTGTATTTTCTTCAGGTTGTAGATTTAATTGAAAGATGCTCCTATGATCAGAAATCAAGTACAAGTAACTAATTATCCCCAGGTATCAGGGGATGAAAATAGATTGCAATTTAAATCATGATGTATTTTCTATTTCATTTACAAAATAAATAGAAATTCTAACACATTTTGTATGGGGAACGACTCTGGATTGGATTGACATTTGCACTCAAGTAAATTCCTGATGATTGGTTTGGAAACCTCTTTCAGCCACTGCTATGACCATCTCTACAAATCAATGCTCTAATTCAGGGGCAGCAAGCCTTTTGTAAGTCTGGAAGTATGCTTAATATTTTGAGGAAACAATAGATGAGATATAATGTAGAATTAGTAGTATTGTATCAAATACCTTCAGAAGGCTGAAATTTCATTGCTAATTAAAATGGCAGTATGTCCATTTAAGGCTTACCTACCGTTTCCAGATGCTTCATCCTTCAATATGGCAGGAAAATATACTGTTAAAAATCAGCAGCACCACAGGAGTTCTCCAAAGCCACAATTTACCCATCTTGGTTAAACTCTGATGTAAAATAGCATCATATCTTCATATTTTAAAAAAACAACCAAACATCCAAATTTATTTATATGTTGAAGCATGTATTAATTCCTTTATAAAATCCATCTTACGAGATGTAATCTATGAGAGGGAAGTTTTGTTCAAGATATTATTCCATTTTCGTTCTCTGTTAATTTTTTTCTAGATCTGATTTATTTGAAATCCTGAATTGCATGGATCAAAACAACCCAGAAAGCCTTCTCTGCTTATGTGTAGAGCAATGATTAATTTTTTTGGGCCTTGTAGGCCACGCTAAGCATTGGGTTGTCAGTTACTCTTGTATGCCCATGTTTACTTATGGGCATACATAGACACACTGATAGATGCACCCATGCATGTCTGTGCATACACATGTACACTTTTCAAGGTTTTGAGCAAGGTTGTGAGGTTTATATAAGAACATTATTAGATCTTCTCTGTATTCTTCCATCAACACAGTGCAAGAGATTTTTAGTAATTGCATTACAGCTAGGAAGTGCACTCCCAGAAATAGGCTGGCTTGATTTCATCCCATTGGTTTCCACAAAAAGCATTTTTCTTTTACTCAGCATTAAGATGCAGCTTTTGGAGAAAGACAAACACATAACTCATTTGAAATTTCCTCCTTTCTGGCTGAAATCATGGCATACAAAGCTTTTGTTATCTAAGTTATGGTCCAGTAAATTAGAACTGAAATTAGGGGAATTGAAGATGAATCATTTGTGTATAACAATAAGTACATGACACTCAATGATTGTGAGATGAAATTTCTTTAGGATATTAACTAGAAGTGAGCTAGGGTGAATCAGTTAATCTGTTTGTTGCTCAAAGATGCTTTCTGGAGCAGGTAGAATCTTCTTAGAAACAAAAAAAAAATGGTTGTGTAATGCTCTTACTTACACAGGCAATGATTATGAAGTATTGGGTGTCGATATAGCCAGGACCTCTTTGCCAAGGAAGACAGATTACTGGGATTCCATGCTTTTGTTTACTGCACAGTAAAAAGCAGCAACAACAAAACAGTATTGGCCAAATAGCCATTTTAGAGAATGTGTGGATATAATGAACCTAATCCATCAGAGTTCAGCTGAAACCACATGTGGAAGGTATACGTTCTACAGTCTTGCATAAACCTATTTTGTAACTCATTCAAAATATCTAGCGCAGAAAATTGGGCTAACAAATATCTAATGAATGGATAGAACTTAGATGACATTCTCATCTCCAAAACAGCAAACAGGCTCAGATACAAGAAGACCAGGAAAACCTGGAGCTGTAGATTACACTGGGATGTTGGGTGGGGGGGCAGAGAAGATGACAAACTTTTAAGATGATAGAGGGCAGGACCCCATTCTTGCCAGGGGTGGTGTGGAAATGACAGAATTTCCTTTTATGTTCATAATATTGTAAAGAAGATAATTATTAAATGGCTTTGATACAATAAATAGCAATTGCAGCATTGATCTCTGAAAATTTCAACTTCAGCATCACATGCTTGTCATTAGAATTGAACTTTGCTCAGTAGGAAATGGAAAGAACAAGTTGTGTACCACAATATGAATTTGGGCAAAATTCAGCAGTTAACGTGTAAAACAGTGCCAAAATTAGATGAAATGATGAGGTAAGCATCAGTTTGATTATTTAGATGAAGATTATGGTGCTAGAAATGAAAAAGGGTACTGGAAATAAAGGTACTGGCAATTTAAAAAAATAGAATATAATGCACACTATCAATTACTTATGAAAAAGGGATTCAAATTATCTTTTAAAAGCTATTTCTTTGTTCCATCAGGTGAGTTCTCCATATTTTAATTACATAAACACTTGTATGTATTTATTTTTTTGTTTTTTCAAAACAAAATTATAGCCATTTATAATCATAGTCATACCATTTATTATAAAAAAAACCTGCAGCATGTCATTTATATTGTTGCAATCATCATATACTCCAGGCTTATGTTAAAATGATGCAAAGTTTGACCTTTTAAAAAATGTATATATTTAAAACATTTAGCTGTCTCTGAGGATAAAAGCCATCCAAGTCAGTTTACATGATAAAATCTAACAGAGTAAAATGTCATATAATAATAATGTTGCAATCAATCAATAAGCAAAGTAGCAAGATTGGTTTAACAGGTATATTTAATTACATTTTCACTTTCAGTCTTTGCTAAGAGTTCCATCTTTTGACAGGTGATAAGACACAAATCCAAGAAATAAATTATCTGGCCCAAATTGTACTAAAATCAAAGTCCTAACTGTGTTCTAACTGCCAATAAAAGTGAACAGAACAAGGGATCTTGACTTGGCAGGTATTTGTGTTCTGTGAAGGTGGTACATTCAGAGACTGTGAATCTGTTTTCCTCTTAGGCTGAGTGAAAAAGACACCCTATAAATGCATTTGAATGTTCCTTGCTGAAACAGGAATCATCATCAGTGCACTTTGTTTGACAGCCCGATTTTTTGGTAGAACCTAAACTTATATTTTCTTATGGTATGTCTAAAGAAAGGGAATACCAGGAATCTGTGTGGTTTCTATGGCTAAATAATTGTTTGATGCAAAGCTTGGAAGAAACATATGATCTAGATGAAATTCTTAAAAAAAGAGTACTTGCACACATCACAAACTGTACAAACTGGAGTCTACGGGTTTTTTTTAACTGTAGTCTTTGAGTTAATTACTATAACTTCCAGATTAGCAATGGGCTAGTTACTGATGTTTCTTTCTTTCTCCAGTTTTAAAACTACACTCATCTTTCTCCAACCCAACTTCTTCAGTATATATTTAGCACGTAGAATGAATTAATGAGGAGAGATTAAACAGCTTTATTTTCATTCCTTTAGTTTATTTATTTATTTATTTATTTATATTTTATATTTATATACCGCCCCATTCCGAAGACTCTGGAATTCCAGTTGCTCTGGAATCAGTCTGATTGATTTTTTTTCTCTGTCTTCTGCTTGGCTTGGAACTTGCACATGTATTGTTCATGCCCCTGGCCATGTCTTTACTGTTATAATTGAACTCTTCTATCTTTTTGTACCAATAATGTAGTCAATTTGATTTCTTGGTATTCTATCTGGTAATGTTCTTATATATAGGGATCATTTGATTGCTTGAAGACTACTAGCACTGAAGAAATCACTGGATTGGCAGGAACTAGTCAATTCTCCTGGTTCTTACTATTTCTGAATTTGGCAACCCATTGTCCAACCACAATTTCAGATTGAACTTGATCATGAAACGAGTCAACTTCCTTCTCTTTTGCATTAGTGAATGGAACACAACCTTGGATAATTGTCATATTGGCTTCTTAAAGGATTGTTTGCAAGCTCTAATTTGTATTATTTAATATTTGGACTGCATTGTACCAGAGTATTATCTTTGCTATATCCTTCCTGTTTTTGAAGCAATATTAATACTTCTTTGTTTTTTGTGTCCTGAGTAGTAAACAGTGTAGTTTCCTGACTGAAAATATCCAAAAATAGTCACATCAATTCACTGATCCCTATGATTTCAATCTCTGGTTGATTCATTTTATCTTTCACCGTGTGGAGCTTTTCTTCTCCATGCTCCTTACATTCCATGTCCCCACTGTAAAACAATTTTAGGTGTTGTTTTCCTGCATGACATATAAGCAACTAGATAGGTTTGAATTTAGCGATGACAAGAAGACCACCAGCACTCCCAAAGATTCTCAAATCTTTCTCAATAGTATGTTGAGTTCATCTGACCTGAGCAGCCAATCATCTAACACCACCATGAGACAGCATAATAGGATTTAAGGACCAGTTAGTCCTCCTCTCCTGATTTCTACTATGGATATCAGCATATTTACAGTATGTATTTATAGTGATAGTTATTGCCTGTTACAGAATCAGTAATTGGACATTCTAAATATTCCTGAACAATGCTTATATATGGTCTGTAATGCATAAAGGAGACCAACAACAAGTACTTTACGTCTGTTGTAGTGTTGGGATGAAATGCCTAGAAGGCTCCTTCCAAAAGAAGCAGAAACTTCTATGCATCAACACCCGGCCTTTTATCTGATTTTATCTTCTTATATACCTAATTCAACTTATGGAATCTAAAAGGACTAAAGGAGGCCGGGCAGATTATATCCCATGCCTTACACCATCATAGACAAATAATGCAAATTGCATATGGGACTTGTGTCATAATGTGGCTAACACAAATTATATTGTGTCATTTAACATTGACATCATAACATCTGTGCTATCCGCATGGTTCCCCAATTGTCCTATTGACTCAAGGAATCATTTTGCCTTTGCCAGCTATTTTCTCAAAATATGCAATCACAAAACACTGAAGGCTTCAAATGTTCATGTTGATATAATCTGTAAAATTGCTTCAAGAACTGTGTATTGTTTGAAGTTTCATGTTAGGGAATATTTGCTCATGCAATAAGTCTTTCCCTTCCTCTTGCATATCCCACATTCCACCCCCCCTCCAGATGCAGCATGAAGAATTCAGAGCAAATTTGATGGTATACAGGATACTGTAAAGACAGAGTGGGATCTGCTCCCCCCAATGATATTTCTAACTATGGCAGAGGGATATAAATGGATTTCACAGTGTTGATTCAAGAGGTATTAGTAGAATAGAAATGTTTTAAGTGAAGTGAAGATTTTTTTTTTAAAAAAAGATTGGAATTCTGAACCATTTAAATATGAAATATTAGGTAATACTAAGATTAAGTCTGTGCCTCTTTGTTTCCCATTGGGTAAATTATGGGATACTAAATGGTGGTTGGCAGATCATCCTGCATTCCAACATACAATGCACATTTAGTTGGGAACAAATTCTTTTGGGACTGACTTTCAGTTAAAAAAAAAAACCACTGAATGATGAGGCAACAGCATGAGGTGCCAGGGGAACATGTGCTCCAGGGCTGACAATGGCCTTTATTTAATAAACCTGACTTACATTGCTGCTATAGATGGAATAAAAATATAAAAAGCCAGGACAAGATATTTTCCATATACTTTCTTTGACTTTTGTTGTAGCTGTAACAAGCCAAAGATAAGTAATGTATTATTTGAATGGGCATGTTGGCACTTGATAAGTCAGCAGTTCTATAGTATGAGTCCATAAAGAACACAAAATATTGACATAATAAGTGTGAATCCCTTGTCACAGTAATTTTCCTATTTATGATGAATTCATTATTCATTGACTGTTTTCACTTGCATACTAGAATAACCCAACAAAATGTCATACAACTGTCTATCCGGTTGATGGATAATTCAGTTTTATTATGGTCATATACATTTATATAAAGAACGCAAATAACAGAATATCAATAAAAATGACAACAAAATACATTAGATTTAGTTTAGTTGATAAAATCTGTCAGTTAAGTTCTGAAGTGCTTTGGAATTAAAATGTTAATTGTCTGCTCAATAAAGTATGAGACCTTATTTGACAGATAATGCATAACCTTTCCTTTTATCCTAGTAAACTAATCTGAGGCGAATAAATTATAGATATGCAAATCCCAATATAAATTAGTTTATACCTTTCTGGGATCTGCCTTGGAATAGGTAGAATATCAAAGCAAAATATTTGTTGTGTGTGGGTATATGTGCATGTGAGTCCATACATGCATGCATTTTTTTTCCTTTTTTCTTTCTAGCATTTTTTTTGCAAGCTCAGGGTTTGCTTTTTTCAGATTAACCAAATGTTGATCCATTTATTACAATAAAAATTGACCAATTGGCTTGTTCCCTGAGCTTGTCTTTGTGGGCTAAGGGAGAATGATTGGCTCAGGGTCACTCAAGCAGGTGTCATGCCTAAGGCAAGGTTAGAACTCACAGTCTCCTGGTTTCTAGCCCAGTGCCGTAAGCACAGACCAAACTGAGAAACTAAGGACGCTGATTTTTAAAACATACTCTTTCTATGGAAGGATATTATTTAAGATTGCAGAACTTTATGAAGAGGTGCAGTGGCTCAGTGGCTTGATGATGCTGGAGAAGGTCTGTACTCCAGTGATTTGAATCCTAGCACCACATGACAGAGTGAGCTCCTGTCACTTGGCTCAACTTCTGTCAACCTAGAAGTACAAAACCATGTTACATGTATTAGATAAATAGGTATCTTTTTTTGGGGGGGGGGAATGGCACTTTGTGCAGCAATACAAATTCAACCAATGCTGGACCTACCTGAATGTGATGTCCAAATGTGGGGTTACATGGTTGTGAGAAAAGCCCCAGATGATGCTGCAGAACACCATCAAGTCTTATAAGTCTGAAGCTAGTCCGATCCCTGTGGTGCACTCTGCATAGTGCATGAGTGTGAACAGAACGGATTGGCAATCTCTGAGAAGAGAGGACTCATTGGAAAAGACCCTGATGTTGGGAAAGATTCAAGGCAAACAGGAAAGGGGACAGCAAAGGATGAGATGCTCATCTGTATTTAAATGTTCATCTGCATTTAAAAAACACAGGCCACTCTTTTGAACACAACAAAGCCCACATTTTGGACAGAGGGGACCGCTGGTTTGAAAAAGGGGTCAAAGAGGCCATCTATGTCACAACTGAATTGCCCTCTCTCAACAGAGGGAGAGGGATACAACATCATCTATCTCCAGTCTACAACACAGTCCTTTCAACAGTTCCAAGAAGGCCAGCAATTTCTCCTCTACACCAGGCTAGTTACATTATGTTATGTTAACATTACAGCAGAAGCAGATACAGAGTTTAAGACATTAACTGTAACAGAAAAGTGATCTCTGCAGAAGGTGCAATTTCAAAAGAAAGGAGAATAAAAAACTGGAAATATGATAGTAATTGATTGAATTTCTAATTGGAAACAGTGTTCAGTTTCTTGAAGTGGCTTTATTTGAACATAAATTATTCTAAACAGCAAATGCATACTTACTAATTAAATATGTATGTAGGTAAGAAAAATGAATGTATGCCATAAAATAAGATTATGATTTCCATACACTTCTGTGTATGGAAATGCTGGTTGAATGAATTAGGTTAAGAACAGTGAATGATGTTGGGAGGCAAAAAAAAAAAAATAGTTGGCAACTCTGTTCCTCATCTGCTTTCTCATTTCAAAAGTGAGACAAGCACCCCAAATAGAAAGATGTCAGACTTGCCACTTGCACATCAAATATGACTCTTGGCTTATGTAAGATATTTAAAGGCATTTGAGATGAGTTTTTAAATAGGCCTTTCCCCTTCCAATAGATTTTAATAATTGCCATAAGTATGTCATTAGTTAATACTGAGCTGAAAGAAAACTAATTATTGAAATGGGTTGCTTTGACATGAATCTCTGGTTAGCATATTAAAGCTACTCATTCATGTTTAATAATGGCATTAGCCTGTGGGCAATGTTGAAAAGAAAAAAATGATTATTATTACTTTCCTTCTCCAAACTTCAAATCAATGTTCTTTCTGGAAGGCTTCCCCACCGGCTAGGAATTTGAGGACACACATTCCCAACACGTAGGGAGGACTGACTGATTGATTATACAGACTCTTGGTGACCACAAAGATAGATTTATCCATGACGAACTATCCCTAACCTGTTCTTTCACCTGTCCCAATATCTCACATTGCCACCATAAAAGAGGTATCAAGAGTACAGCTGGAAAAAGCTTTAGTATTACGGAAAGTATTCTTTCTTTCTTCCTTCCTTCGCCAGTTTATATGGCCACTCATCTCAATGAGTGATTCTGCATGGTGAACAGAATTAAAATAAAATAAAAGCAATTACAACTGTTACAAATGTTAAAAAACAAAGTAACTGAGAAACAACAAATCCAAATCACTAACACGACCAAGAAATAGGTCATTGCGCACAATCAGGTCCCCACACCTTTGGCGCCTTAAAGGGTTATTTTCTCATTAGCTTAAAAGTAATGATAGATAGTTAGAGAGAGAGAGAGAGAGAGAGAGACAGAGAGAGAGAGTGAGAGACAGAGAGAAAGAGAGACAAAGAGAGACAAAGAAAGAGAGACAGACAGAGACAGAGACAGAGAGAGATAGAGATGGAGAAGATGATAGCTAGCTAGCTAGCTAGATATAGACAGACAGACAGACACAGAAGGAGAAGATGATAGATGACAGACAGACAGACAGACAGACAGACAGACAGACAGACAGACAGATAGACAGACAGACAGACAGACAGACAGACAG
>JANHFL010001295.1:64330-77467 GCA_032468155.1 Oxyrhabdium leporinum
ACAGACAGACAGACAGACAGACAGACAGACAGACAGATAGACAGACAGACAGACAGACAGACAGACAGACAGACAGATAATATTAATGACTCAGTTAAGGGGCAAGTTAAAATGAAGATTAAGATGTAACCTTTTAAACTACTGGAGAAAGTTGACATTTCCTCTACTGGTCTTAAGCTAACATTCCTGTGCTAGCAAGCTTCAGATTTATTGGATTGCAGTTATCATCCTAATTGTTGTGATCATATTATGTCATTGTAGAAGTTTATCCAGAGGGGACTGGTGGGAGGCAGGGTTGTAACTTGTGCAAATAAACTGAAACCATATTGTTGGATTTTTACATTAAAAAAAATGATTTTAGAACAAGGCTTTTATTCTTGGTAGAAAACAGCAGTTGCATTCAGTTCTCATTTATCATGAACTTTTAGAACAACTGACACATATAAACAAAGCTAAGGATAAAAAAAACTAGCCCTTCTTTGATCACTTCAATATCTATCTCTCACTATCACTGCTACCAACTTATACCATAGATCTTAGGGAACTGATAAAGCTTCAGATGTATGCATATGTGTGTGTGTGTGTTATTTTTTTTCTGCAAAAACTGAAAAATCAAATAAGTAAAATGTATTTTCTTATAGCAGCACCTCTCATGGTGGCATACAATTAAAAGCACAGTGAAACAACAATATAAAGCCATAATAAAAACATCAATTAAAGCAAATCAGTTAAAAGCAGCAGGAACACTAGACTACATGGGTAATGGTAGGGAAAACACTATTTAGCAGCACTATATGATGGCTGAAATATATAAACCTGAAAAGTATAATTCAATTGTATAGACGTAAATACATCTACTAATGCATTCCTGTAGCCTTACAGCTTGGTTGGGGAAAAAAAAAAAGGACTCCAGCGATTTGATTTGAATAAGATTTTTGCTATATTATATATTACTATGTGACACACCCTTGAATTTTTAGATCTGTTTTAGTACAATCAAGTGCCTTCTTGATAAGTTGTTTGTGATGGGAAATAAAAATGCTGTGGTTAAATTAAATCGAAGCTTAGCTGGATGGCCAATTTTAGAAGGTGGGGTTCTGTGAAATTCTTAAACTCCTTCATTTTGGAATATGGCAGTAATCTTTCCAGTGCTATATTGGCAAATTCCATTAAGTAGCTTCCTCCCACTTTTAAATTATAACTTCTCTCTGCCTTATCTTAGGTAGTGGATACTTGGAAGATATATTGACAACTGTTTCTATATTTATCTTGGTATACCTAGGAAAGTGAAATAAAGCATGAGAAATGACTTAACTTTTTCTGCCACTTCCAATAATCTCATCATTGCTAACATAATCCTTGAACACCCAAAGCAATACCTATGTACATGGATATTATCAGATGGAGTATACAGAAATCAAATTAACTATAATATTTATACAAGGAGATGCAAGACCTTACTAATTAAAGCAAAGACATGGGCAGGATCTGGCTGTGGAACAGATCATGAACTAGTCACAAGAAAGTTCCAAGTCAAGCTTAAATGAAAGAACAATGAGACCCAATTTCCATAATAAGCTCCTTCAAAGAGTATATCAGGAGTTTTGTTTTGGTCTTGAACCTGACTGAATAGGGCTCCAAAGCACCTGTGGAGTGAAATTAAACAAATTATTAAGGGTAAATGTGAAAAGAGACTGTGAATGACCAAGAAACTGAAGAAAGAAAACTGGATGTCGGAACAAAGGGTGGAAATTATGCTGACTATGTTAAGCTATGGAATGTCCTTGGGGAAAATGAGAATTCCCAGAGCATATTTATGGTCCTCATGTTTCGCATGAAGACATCTAGGCACAGACTAGATAGAATATGGCAAAACAGTGTGATTCCAGGTCAGCAAAGAAATGAAATACAGCTGTATGATATAACCCTCTCCTTATATATTCAAGCTATTTGCTGAATATATAATATATTGGTAAATGAATTGGAAGATGAGAAGAAGGTTTTTAAAACTGGAGAAAGAAATATCAATAATGCATGCTATACTGATGTAGCACAGTGAAAAAAGGGTTAAAGATAAATATAGAAAAAACCTAGTTAATGGACAGTTTGTTTAGTACTTTAGTACTGCTATAGGGCACTGCATACCAGAACAACTAGGCAGGAGGACATTTTTCCCCCAAATGCCATCACTCTGCTAAACATCTAATTCCCATAACACTGTCAAACTATTTACTAAGGCTGTATTACTATTATTCTTCTCATCCTTCCTATTACCTATCTCCTCCCACTTATGACTGTAACCTTGTTGTTTATATATTTATGATTTATATTGTTTTATTTGTTTCCTAGTATGATTTGATTGCTTATTAGTAACCTATGACTATCACTAAGTGTTGTAACTTATGATTATTAAGGAATGTATTTTTTTTCTTTTTTTGTATACTGCAAGCATATGCACCAAAGACAAATCCCTTATGTGTCCAATCACACTTGGCCAATAAAGAACTTTATTCTATTCTATTCTATTCTATTCTATTCAATGTTGATAACAAATAAAATGTAGGCAATGGAGCTGAGAATATTTCCATTGGTTTGTTTAAAGTTTTGGTTAGGAAAAATGAAAATAAACTTTTCTTTGGACAAAGATAAATGATTAAAATGTACCATTTCTAAGTACATTTTAGACCAGTTTCAACCTTAATAGCTCTAGTTTTTGTTTTTGTTTTTAAATGCAAGTCATGAGATCATTTGCTGCAGTTAGAAAAAACCCTCTTCTAGCATTTGGATGAAGTATAGTTAAGTACATAATTAAGCTAACGAGACTCATATGTTCCCACAATAAAAGGAAAGTAAATTTTCTAAATAAATTGAAAAGTTAAAGAACAAAATGATTGAGAAGGCATCTTGAAATAATGCTAAAAATGCAAACGTTGATTATATTTTGCACTTTTCTTCTCATGTAAATACTGGTAAGTATGGCATCTGGTGGAGGAGCAGATCTTACAGCTATTGAGTTGATTCTCACAGTAATGAAGCTAAACTGATTTGAGGAAAATAACCAAGCTGCCAGAATCCCTTCAAATTGCAAAAGATGGCAAGTCACAATAAGAGACGCTGCTTTTAAAGGAAATGAAAATGAATATGAAACTGAATAGTCCTATTATAAAATCTACATAAACCTAAGATTTCAGAGTATGTTTAACATATATTATTCTTGAAATTTGCATGTTGAACCATGGAAGTTTCAGCTGTCTTTCTATAACATTTATCTTTCTCTGAGCTCTTTCATATTGGTGCTTTGTACAATTTGGGAATTAGTTCCTGTTTGAGCTCTTGATTTTTATTTCTGAAATTGTTCTACTTGGGCTGAAATCACAACAAAGCTTGCACTATCTTTTGAATTACTGTAACCTCTATAGAATTTGCAAGTAGTCCATATTCTAGTTGGCAAGAATTCCTGCCTCACTTGGATCTGGATTTAAATCAACCATCACTCATCCCTAGAGACTTAAAAACATCTGGATTTTTCTTTCTCCTCCTCCCTCCACATCCCCAGTGTTCCAATCTGTCTGCAGTCTTCCATTGCAATGTGCAATCATGGGATGTAATTGATTTTTTAAAAAAAGGCCCGGCTGCAAAATTATGGGCATGATTACATTTCTCTTTCACAATTCATCAGGACTTTTAAATGTAGCAGGGGAATGGTGACACAGAAGCTGGGATGCTGCTTGTGAAGAATTTCAATGTTCCTGCTTATTTTTTTTTGTAAAGAAACTTTTCTTTGCATTGTTTTCCATCATAGCAACATCTCAGATTCTTTTTCTTTCCTTTTTTTTTTGCAAACCACTTACTAAAAAATAGACTGTTTGTTAAGGTGGAGTAGGAGAAAAGTGATTCTTTGTACACCATATTAAGATCAGAATCAGCCCAACACTACTTACATGTAAAGATGACATGATTTTTTTCTTAGGGAACGCTCTGCCTAAGTCATTTCCAAATGTTGTCTTGTGCTGGTTTTTTAAAAAGTCTCTTTTTTTCTCACATAATAGCTCCTGCAGATCTCCATCAGGATCATTTCTTCACTCTCTACAGAAACTGAATAGTTGAAGAGTTCCCTACGATCAGATAATCCATTCTCTCGGCAATGGGATAAGGAGAAAATAAAATCATATCTGTCCCAACTTTTCAGAAGATAGTAATTCTAAAAGGCTCTTTAGAATGGGTTTAAAAATCAGTAGGAAAAGAACAAGTGAATTGTAAGGGAAAATATATATTTGGTTAGGGAACTAGTGACACTCAACAAAAAATAAACTACTGTTTTAATCACCTTTCCCTATTTTTTAAATACAGGTAGCCGTCAAGTTACGACTACAATTGAGCCCAAAAATTCTGTTGCTAAGTGAGACATTAGTTAAGTGAGTTTTGCCCCATTTTATGACCTTTCTTGTCACATTTGTTAAGTGAATCGCTGAAGTTGATAAGTTAGTAACTCAGTTGTTAAGTGAATCTGGCTTCCTCATTGACTGCCTGTCAGAAGGTCGCAAAAGGTGACCACATGACCTTGGGACAAGCAATGGTCATAAGTATGAACCAGTTGCCAAGCATTTGAATATTGATCACATGATCTTGTGGATGCTACAAAGGTTGTAACTGAAAAATGGTCATAAGTCATTTTGTTTCAGCAAATTTATAACTTTGAACAGTCACTAAATGAAGTGTTGTAAGTTGAGGACTACCTGTAATACTCTTTATGTTGATGGTCCATTTTCACAAGTTTCCCTTTTGGGCAGATATGAAAATAAGAAAAATGCAACAACTATTTCAGATTTGTTTTCCTAAAGCATGGGTGTGGGTATGCCACACCCTTTAAACCAGTTACTGTGTTGGCAGTATGATCACACAACTAGCTTTTCCAGCAGACAAAACCATGCTGGATTAAATGAAAATAATACATTTTAAGCTTTGCCTGCACTAGTCAGGGTTTGTGTGTGTGTGTGTGTGTGTAATTATGATTTGATTTATTCTTCTAATAAGTGGCTGTCAGTCCCTAAGTCATATAAGTCCGTAAGTCAAGTCTTTTTGACTCCATGGACCATAGAATGCCAGACCTCTCTGTCCTTCACTGTCTGCCCAAATTCATATTTATTGCATTGATGATACTATCTAGCCATCTCACCCACTGCCATCCCCTTCTCTTTTTGCCTTCAATCTCTTCAACTTCAGGGCCTTTTCCAATGAGTCCTCCCTTCTCATTAGGTGGCTGAAGTATTTGAGCTTCAGCTTCAGTATCTGTCTCCTAATACAGAGGTCCCTAATCCCGAGTCTGTGGACCGGCGTCGGTCTGCAGCATGCTAGAAATGGCTCCGTGCAAACAAGTCCCATCCACTGGATGCAGGCAGCACGTGAAACCACGTCCCCACAGGTCTGCGGAAAAACCTCTCTCCAAGGAACCGGTCCCAGGTCCCAAAAGGTTGGGAGCCATTGTTCTAATACACCGAATAATTAAAGTCATTCATTTGCTCGTTTGCTTCCTCCTTTGGTCTCAGTAAACAGAGAATTAGCACATGCTGTATAATCACGTATTCTTTAGGACTAATTTATTTGCTCGCATAATGATTGTTTCTTAGAATGTAAAAAAAATAAATAAATGCTTTTCCTGCATCACCAAGCAACCACTTCCACCTGACACACCTCGGAGATTAAGAGAAAATCTGATCTGGCCAGGCTCCCAGATGCCTCAAAGATGCAAGGGAACAACTGTAAACAGAAGAGCTTAGCATGAAACGGTAATCAGAAAAGAACCTAGTGGGAATCTGACCAGGAGGAAAGATAACCTCTTGGACAGAACAATGTTTGTTTGTTTTTTAAAGAGAAAAACATTTAGCTTATATTTTGCACATGCACACATAGAGATGTAGACTGATCCTGAATCAACCACACATTATTTCTTTTGTGGCAATGTTTCATTTTTATAATGGACAGATGTGTTTAATTTTTAGTTTTCCAGACCTGGTAGCACTTGCAATGTATCAGCACAACTCAAGGAAACCTCCCATTTTTATTACTCTCATTTCCTTCCTTGCTTTGCAATACAAATGGTTCAACAAAGCAATTTAATATATTTGAACAAGAACATCTTCCTGGTTGACTCAATGCTTGCATGGCTGTTATACTTCCCTCCTTATTGTGTGAAGCTCACAGGCAGGTGCAGTTGTTATTACCTCCAACTGACCTCTGACACCCAATTATCTAAACACTTAGGATGAATGAAAAAGAGTGCCCTTCTTCAGTCCCAATTCCAATACAATCGGTAGGCGCAGAGGGTCTTCATTAGGACCACCTATGGAGGGTGAAGAGGGTCATTCCTGTCCATGCTCTCCCCGTCAGATTGCCAGCATCCCAGACTTTTATAGAAAAGATTCTGAACATAGTCAAGTGTGATCAATCAGCTCTCAATATTGTACAAAGATTCAGGACAGGAGTGATCAGAGAGATTAATAACATGGATACCAGCAAATTTATCCAATATATTTACTGTCATTATTTAAAAAAACGGAAAACACAACTGTTCAATTCATGATGGCTATTGCAAGATGAATTATAGCACAATACTGGAAAAATTCAGAGCCTTCGTCATTAGATCTGATATGAAAAATCACAGAAGATTTTTGTTGTGGAAAAATTGGCATATAAAAGATGGAAGATGTTGTGATATATTAGACAAGTTATCTTTGATTCATTTGGGAAAACAGTTATCCTTTTTGTAAAACATAATTTATTTACTCCAGTATTTATGAAAGTTGTTGATTTCTTCTTAGACTTTTTAAAATATAATTCTACTGTGATATTTTAAATTTTTTATTACTGTCTTGCATTTCCCATTATTGTTTTTACTGTGTATTTTATCACCAGATCATATATTCCTCACTCTGTATCTGTGGTAAGCAAAGTGAAGATTAAAACAGAAATATGATCAATCATCTCCCAAGTGCTAAATTACACTCCTGAATGGTGAAATGAAACTGGTAGATATCCTTTTCATTAAAAAAAAACACCAATTATATGCTTTTCTCTATAAGCACTAAAAATGAGGATGGATTTTTTTTGCCACAAATTATTAAATTTCTTTCACTGCTAATGATTATATAAGTATTTTTGTGTTTAATCCTAGGTTATTGTAGTCTTTATTTTAGGGGTGTCTTGACTATCTTATGTTTACACATGCATATATAACAAAGTAATAGGAGAAGGTGTAAAGTTATACAGAGAAGGCCAAACGTAAACTATACTGTGTCCCTATTATATTTTAGGAAATGGTAGCTATAATAATAATTTCTGAGAAAGCTGATGTGGTAGTTTAGAATATATACCCAAATAGATCTCAAAAACGTTATATTTCCAATGCTATCCTCTTGAAAGAAGAGTGTTGGATTTCCTTTAATCTCTAGTCTTAATAGTGTCAGTTGAAAATAGATGCTTGTTTACATTCTCTGCATTTTTGCACTCTACAGATATCAAGAAAGTCCACAAGGTTTGTTTGGAATCCTTCCCTCATTTACTATGTTCTAAATGATCAGCTTAATATGATCAGTGCAAGCAACTATGAAAAAAAACTCCATTGCTTTGCAGAACAATGCCTTGTATACGTGCTTCCAATTACATAAAGTAGTAAAATTGCTGAAAAAAAATCACTATTTCAGAGTGTGGCTTGCAATTCTAAAACAATAAAACATTTTAAACCAATAAAAACAGTACAAAAATAAATACAAATGGATTCTCATTATTGCCATATGCTGTAAAAGTGCTACAGAAGGGAGTAACTCATGTTTATTTTATTTTAAAAGTTGTACTTGGATACTTCTCCCGCATGTTTACTTTTTTTTCAAATTAATTATCCAACTGCATAAGGAAGACTATTTCCTTTAATTATGGCTTTCCTGAATTACACGTATTTCCTCACCATCAGCTACAGATTTACAGAATGGATTATTGTCTCCTGGTGACTGCCTAGACTAGTCTCTGTACTTTTCTTGGCAAGATTTTGGAAATGGTTCCTTCTCTTTCCTAGCACTGCAAGAGATTGACTGATCCATGGTCACCAAGCTAGCTTTCATATTAAAAGTGGGACTAGAAGTTACACATAAAGCTTACACATTTTCAAAACAATCAAAGAAGGTTCCTGGCTTTCCTTTACTAAGAAAGATGAAGCAGCTGTTGATTCAGAAACCTTCTGCATTTAGGATAAAATTAGCTTTGTACTGGAAAGAGCAGACTAACAACCTCAGCATTTCTGGATTCATGGTTTCTGTTGGAAATATTTTGCCCAGTTCCAGCTGATAAACCAATTATTGCTTTTCCTGGAATAGGATGAACAGAGGGCAGTCACTCATCCTCTTATAATCTCTTGATAGGATTACTGTAACTTGCTCTACATGGCCCTGTCCTTGAAGGCCACCCAGAAACTTCAGACAAAGTCTGTCCTTTTCTCTTAAGCTAATTTCTGACAGATGAATATGGTTTCTGAGCAAGAAGGTCAAAGGGAAGTAAATCAAAGGGACATAAAAAGATTTAGTTTCCTCTCCTTCCTTCCTTTTTTTTTACTTTAAAAGTATTCTAGGAAGCAAAGACAAAAATGAATGGAAGAGTTATGACAACAAGAATTGTCTAACATTAGTTTCACATTGGATGCCTTATATGTGCACAGTCAAGTGAAAGTACTAGTATGAAAAGATAAATGCTAACCTTTTTCAAATTGTTGGAATGTATTAGTACATTTATACAATGTATTAGTGCATCAGATCTTCTGGTTATATAGAATTTGACAGAATGACTGCTGCTGTGAATGATCCCCAGTTGTGGTTATTTTCTAAGGTTGTAGCTCTTCCTGAAGTGGATTTTGCTTTTGTTTTCATGTTTGGTATTAATGATTTACATAATTTTTGAATTTTTGTAGCAGGAGAAAGTAAGTGCTGGCAGTCCCAAAGGTGCTTTTTTTCAAGAGACAACTGGACTTTTTGGTTTTTCTTTGAAGACGTTTTGTTTCTCATCCAAGAAGCCTCTTCAGGTCTGACTGGATGGTGGGGAATGGATCTGAAGAAGCTTCTTGGATGAGAAGCAAAACATCCTCAAAGAAAAACCAGAAAGTCCAGTTGCCTCTTGAAAAAGCACCTTTGGGACAACCATGACCTTGATGACCGAGAATCTCCATAGAAATGACTGGCACTTCTGAAGATATAGCAAGAATTGGAGAAGGCTTTTTGTCCTTAATGCTAGATACTGTTAGATTCCATTATCATATCATTTATTTCTGGTATCAGGAAAAAAAAAACCAAGTGCTCTTAATGTCTCTGGATAACAAACAATGGATTTTCCAACACCGCCACCCACCTGGTAGCCTTCTGGAAAAGGAATATTTGTTTTTATTACATTTCACATTGACATTTATGGCTCAGTATGTTTCTTTAAATTATGTTTATTTCAGTCACGTTTCTGATAAGACCCAGTTTTAATTTAACTTCTAAAAATTTTGACAGTGAAAAATGCATCCTTGCCACGTAATCCAAGGATTGAGAGAGATAAACCCTGTTCAGATGTTCCACAGCAACCAAAGTGGAAAGACAAGTGCAAGTATTCTAATTCCATTCTCGCTTAGTTCTTGTTACCTTCCTCATAAATTGTATCAGCTCCTAAAGCAAAATGCCACTTCTGTTGATTTGATGGAGAACTTTGGAAAAATGGGGGTTGTAGAGAAATTTCCCATTTTCAGAATGTGCTTTGGGCATCAGGAGGATGCTGATATAGTGGATGGAGTAAGCATAGCTAGCTTGTTCAATGCTTTTGCTTTTAATATGTTGCTATAGTAAATTCAGAATATATAAAAAGGGCTACTAAGCACACTTGGAATATGCACCTGTCTTCCCTTTTTAAAGTTAAAATTAACTTGGTTATTTTAGCCACTTTCTTGGACCTATAGAAACAATCCAAATTCTGCTCTGTTTTCCAGTATTGTTCTCTTCAAAATTGATAGTTATTCCTTACATTTCTTTATCCAGGTCGTTAATGAAAAAAAAGAGTCTAGGATTGAATCCTATTTCACCTAACTGTACCAAACTGATGCACTGTCCATAGGTACTCTGTGAGGGTGCTTTACAACTCTGTGGCTTTATTGAATAGTTATGCAATATATCCACACATTTAATAGTTTGCTAATCAGCACATCTTGGAATACTTTAACTCAGGGGTCACAAACCCCCAGTTCGAGGTATGCCAGAAATGGGCCACTCAAACAAGCAAAGCCTCATCCACGGGATGAAGGTGGCACACAAAACCACACCCCTTCCAGTCTGCAGAAAAAACTCTCTCCATGAAACTGGTCCCTGTTGGGGGTCATTATTTAATTCTTCTATGCTATAGTTAAAAATGTTTTGCATTATTAAAAATTGCTGGTGATTTCTTCTGGAAACACAGTTCACTTCTGGAAATACAGTTCAAATACAGTTTTTTCTGGAAATACAGTTCAATAGAGTACCACAATCAGTATCACTCTACCTATATTAATCATTATAGCTTTGAAGGATGTTTTAGTATGTTCCTTCCTATTGTTTGTGCTATTTCCTCTCTGACATGCACACAACCAGATAATGCAAAAAAAAAAAGGATGGATCAGCAGAATATATGCACTCACACAAACACACACATACATATTGGGTGTGTTCCTTTATAAGCAGAATCCAAACTGAATGTGTCAAGCCAGAGGCATTTAATTATTTTAAGTGTTTCTCATCCATTACACCCAGGAAATATCTATCCAAAAATAACAGCTTCTTTTTGGTTATGATTATACAACTGCTTTCTACAATTAAGGAAAAAGCATAATAGCCAAAATTTTGATCAGAGGAATGAGACTGACATGCATAAGATAATAAAACATTTTCTAATATATCACTTAAATGATAGTTTGGCTAGCATGCAAAAGTATTTTATAACTTAAAGGTGGAATTTTTTTTATATCTCTAGCTTTTCAGAATTGCATGCACATTTTGCTTATGAGCTGAGCAATGACTGAGCCCAGTATTATCAAAAGGCTGGGTCATGAGCACTTGTGTGAAGAAAAGATAATAAGGGGCGGTTGTGGGGAGGGAGGTTTGTTAAACCAATAATTCTCAACCAAGCTCCAAACACTGGCATGAGAAGACCTTCTACTCAGGATGCAATTCATGAAAACATTGCTTTGGGGATGGTGATCTGATGAACTTCTTGAACAATGTATCAATTATTCCACCTCCAAAATTATTTAAATAATGTAATCCAAAGTATTAAGAACTCAGTTGCCTGGAAAGCAGAAAACTGTATTGAACGAATTCATTTATTTTGTTTAAGCTTCTTCTGATTCTACTTTAAGCTTTTGTTTATGGCATCACTGACTAGTTTATAATATCTGAGTTCAGAGATCACTTCTAATTATTACTCTGCCATGCATCACTGACATAAAAAAACTTAAGAATAGTCAAAGAGAATAGCCACAATATTATTTTTGTTCAGTTGTGTTGATAAAAGCCTATAGTAAGTTGGGCTGAAAAAGGATGATATCTCATTCTTCAAGCTCAGGTTTCCATAATCCAAGTCAGGATAAGATAAACGAAGAGTATCATAACCAAGCAAGGGTATTATTTTGGTGGTGTAAGTGATTCCATGTACTCACATAAAAAATGCAAGAGACAAAACCCCATTTCCATTGTTTTTTAGTCTGACTCCTAAATACCCTAATTCCTTAGAGCAACAACACAACTTACTGCCAAGGCTGCTAATTACGGTTGTTGACTGGTCTGTTCCATTTCCTGGATACCGAAATCATCACATTTACTTGATATCCAAATCCTCAATATGAAGAACTGTGGTACTTTCTGTATGAAACCAAAAGAGCTGAATATTCACCAACAATAGCTATGAACCATTATGATGCCATCACTCGGCTATATCTCAGCTTATCTGCATTCACAGGTGGTAGTAATAATTTGCCTCCTTATGACTCGAATTATGTCTGCCTCCTTTATTATTTTGAAATTCCTGTTTTGTTTAATAAATATGGTATTCTTCATATATTAAGCAACAGAAATAGTTTCTTTTGGGGAAGTTAACAAAATACATATTTATATGTTCTACTTTACTCAGGGAAAGAAAAGTGAGCGATCCACCTCCAAGGCAATTATAGGTATCTTTTTAATTGGGATATGGTTTTTTTCCATTTTGTGGTTGGTTTGTATAACCCTATTGTAGCATACTAGACTAAACCTCTCTTCCCCCTCTTTCATTTCTGCTTTGCCAAATTACAGATTGCAAATGTTTGGGGTGAAGCCTCTCTTCATCTAATATATATATAAAATATATCAAATATTTTAACTTTAAATTATGTACCCTTTCTTTTTCTTTCTCATTGAAATGAAAATTTAGTGCATCTTCCATTATTCTTTCCTTAACATCACCTTGCACAGCACGGATTGGTATCCTTCCCTTTCTCTGTTCTGATTCATTTAAAAATAAATAAATACATCGGTTATTTCAATATATACAACTTGCCTTTTGACTGTTGAAAGGGATATATATGCTTGTGGTTTGCTCTCTGCAGGGAGAGTACCCAGTGCCTTTAGGGGAATGGGGTTTGTCTTCACTAGAAATCTCCTTTTCAATTCCAGAGTGAAATATTTCCAGCCTTCCACCCCCCAGATTCCTTTCCTAACCTTTCCCCGCTTCTTTACAAGCCAATTTCGCTTCCTGGGGACTTCGTGCCCCATCCCGTCTCTTGTTATCCCCGCTGCCCACCTAATTTGTATTAGTCCTGGTTGTCATCCAAAGTCCCATGGACTTCTTTCTCCACCCCGCTCGCCCCTCTGACAAAACGTTACTCTAAAGACGGAGGAAGGCAGCGCTTCTACTACGTGGAGAGAGGAAGAGGTGGGTGGAGAGACATCAAGGGCGTCTTAACGAAGACTGATAGACCCCAGCCTTCGGGTTTCAGGTTAGATAAACAAGTTCTGCAGTTGGTCGGTTTCCTTGGGCTCTTCTTTTAAAAAGTCCCTCCTTCCTTCTCCTTCTCCTCCCGATTTCTTTGGCTCCCCCCCCTTCCCCCCCCCCTGGCAG
>JANHFL010001295.1:81048-99825 GCA_032468155.1 Oxyrhabdium leporinum
GGCTGCCACAGAGAGGAAGGGGTCAAGCTATTTTCCAAGGCACCTGAAGGCCAGACAAGGAATAATGGATGGAAACTAATCAAGGAGAGATTCAACCCAGAAATAAGGAGAAATTTTCTGACAATGAGAACAATCAACCAATGGAACAGCTTGCTTTTGGATGTTGTGGGAGCTTCATCACTGGAGACTTTCAAGGGGAGATTGGACTGCCATTTGTCAGAATGGTGTAGAGTCTCCTGCTTGGGTGCGGGGATTGGACTAGATGACCTACAAGGTCCCTTCTAATTCTGTTAATCTGTAATCTGTAAAGTTCTCAAAGCAACAAGGTACAGATGTTACACTATGGCTTTTACTTTATTTTTACACATTGTGCAATCAATAATCATGTCTATTTTGGATGACCATTACCCATTCTGCAATCCATTTATGGTTGCATGATAATATTTCTGAGTAGCTAAACATCTTACATAAATTACCCTTCCAGTTTTTCTTCCTGAAATAAAGGGAACAAAATAAAATTGCTGAGACATTTGCTCAACTATTTGGGAAGAAATGGGTTATAACACTCACATCATAGGCTGAAGAAGAGAATTATCTATCTTGAATATTTGTAGGATGACTTTGAAGAAGCTTTGCTTTTATTTTTTAAATGGCAATAGGTTTGAGGGAGAGAAGAAAACTGCAAAAGTTCATCCAGACAGTGAGATGAGCAATATAAAACAAATAAACAAGTCCAGAATCAGGACACATTCAGGTACTGTATACCTCAGGTTGGAAAAGAAAAGATAAAGGAGACATGATATAAGGCTCCTTAAATCCCCTGCCACCAAGCCACTCTTGACACATTCAGAAGGAAGCTGTTCTACAGTGTTTTTGGTGGACTTTGATGGACCTAGAAGTTACCCTGTTTCTTGACAACAGTATCATCAGTATTTTATTCTTACTTTGCTTTAATCCACCTTACCTGATCCCGAGGATCTTCTAAATTCCCTGTGTGCTCTAATGGCAAAATATTGAAAACCTTAAATTAAGTGTGAAATCACAAATGTGTGCTAAATTAAATGTTGTTTGGTTTACCATCCCTATAATCTTTTGTTATTGGCTGTATTGGTCAGATCTCACACAGCTGGAATACAACAACATCTGGAGAACCATATGTTATTCAATGCAGGGCTGCCAAACTACAGAGAGTGGGGTAGGGGAGAACCACCCACCCACCTCATGATATCCTCACTTAATTTCCTTGCTCCGCTCCCCACTAGTGAGACTAGTTAACTTCTCATATCTGGAATCCTGGTGAGAACAAAGTTCCCGTGCACAAATAAAAAAAAATCTTCACAAAGAAAAGCTCCTAACTGACTGAGAATGGCTCTTCTTGATGATTGGTAACATCAAGAAAAGAGTTAGAGATTAAGGCAAAGTCAGAGTTGGTGTTTCTTTTTTTTCTTTTTTTCCACCAGACGTTAGAGGCTCTTTCTGTTCTTCATCACTCTGAAGCTGAGTAGTTGTTAACAATCTTCTTAATTGACTTCTCCGTCATTCAGTCTTCTTTTATATGAAAAACAGCTGTCTCTACATTTCTGCTGCCTCTAGACTTTTAAACATCCCTTCTGATTCAGGAGATACAGACTTGACTCCACCTGAGCCATTCAACTATATTGTAATCACATTGTCTTTAGCTCCACTGCTGAGGCTTGCATCAGCAGAAAACTATGTTACTATGCGGTCGTGCAATTTGTTGACCTCATTGCAGATCCCTATCTTGCCTTTTTTTTTCCCTTTGGCATATATTTAAAGTCACTGCTAGTTAGTATTGTCTGGATGATGCACTGCTTGATTAGTAAAAATAACTTTTCTGGCTATGCTACAGGTCCTCTTCACCATATTGACAGTCAGTGGCAATATTTCTGTCAATCATGGCAATGTGACAGGAACAAGGTGGGTCTCTAGGCTTTGTTTTTGACTTTTTTTCTATTTGATCAAACTAAATTAAGTAAAAAAGAAGAAATAGAAAACTTACAAAGGAGCCAAAGAATTAGGAGAGACTTTTTGGGGGAGAGCACTTCTAGCTAGGATTTCTTGCCTCCTCCTCTCTTTTATTTTAATATCATCAGCAAGGACCAACTTCTACATTACTTCCTTTCATTGTCTGAATATCATTCAGAGGAATACAAGGCTGAAATAGTTCAATTATGGGATGTCCTCCACCTACTTCCAACATTTCAGTCTTACACAAAACTGATAAAACAGCCCACCACTCCAACATTCGCATGAAAAACCAGCTACAGAGCTGCAGTTCTGGTGGGTGAAGTTGGTGCAAAGCTAATGGGGCTTAGACTTCTAAAAAGTGGCTTGTTGGGTAAACTGAGATAAAGGGGAATTTCTGCCATCCTACTCATCCTAGAAAAATCTAGTCAGGTGATCTATTGTTTCTGGCCTTGCCCATAGCTCTAAATTGTTTCCCACTAATTTGCTTCATTGAGAAACACTTACTCTGAGCTTTACAAAAGTCCATGGATATTCTGTAAATGGCAGGAGTAATCTGTTGGGGGGACTGGAAAGAAAGTGGCCAAATTGTCCCATGGAAAATTTTAGCTGCCCCGATGAAAGATTAAAAAATGAAGCTTAATGAGTCCAAAAGAAGGAAAAACCTATACAACCCTACAGGAACAGGACTTAGAAGATGGTTAATGAAGCATGCCCAAGCTATGCAGCATGAAATGTGAGAGTTACAGGGAAAGTTATGGGAAGAAAAAAATATTTTACAAGAATCTTTAGCCATGGAGATAAATGACACCTTCCATCCCTGTCAAGTTTTCTGGGAATTACAAAAGTGATAAATCAAAATTAAAATATGCAAAAAAGTAGAGTTAGTAACTAGCCACACATTACTAAGCTGGGAAGAAGGTATTCTAACAGGTATAATTCAGTATGTCTAAAACTTGTAAAAAAAACTGTTGATTTTTAAATATTCTTCTACCCAGATTAATTTTCTTGATCCCTAAATTGGCCAGAGCAAATATAAAGTTTCAAAGAATTTGGGGAACCATATAATGTGCGGCTTCCAAAGTCTTTCAAGTACTGACAATTAACAAGGAGAAAAGAAAACCCGTGGGTTATAGGGTAGAATCTTTTTTTCTTCTTCTTTTCCTCAGGACGAAGTCTTGTCATGTTGATTCTAAGCATTAATCTTCCAGGGACAACTTGAATCCTGGGGAACATAAGAAACACATCTTTTTAGTGTACTTGACAACACATGCTTCATGCTGAGTATTTTTATTGCCATGTCAGATGCTGCTGTATCCATGTCTTAGTGAGACAACATCAAAATAGCAACAGAGGAGCTGACTGGGAAGGGACAGGGTAAAGTATTTCCTTAGCTTGAAATAACAAATAAAGATATTTTCTTGTGCCAACTTGTGGTTCCTGTCTCAGATGGCAGGGTTGTGGGGGTAGAACAGAAAAAGATATTGCCGGAACATATTTGTGACATGATTATTGTAAGTATCAAAAAGGTCTAAAACCACCAATTAGTGGGGGGGAAAAACCCAAGGCTTTTTCTTGTTTATGGAGATTCTCAGTCAAGTAAGTCTTGGTTATCCCAAAGATGCTTTTGTTCAAAGGCAACTTGTTTTGCTTGAAGACATTTCACTACTTATCCAAGAAGTGAGTATCCCTAGCTGAAGAAGTTTCCTGGATAAGAAGTGAAACATCTTCAAGCAAAACAAGAATGTCCAGTTGCCTTTTGAAAGAAGCCACCTTTGGGAGAAGGATTTTTCTTATTTGGGAGAATAGATATGGGGGCTAGCATAAACATAAGGTTGAAAATTAGCATAAGGAAAAAGTAAAGAAATTGGAAATGTTAGAGAGGATCGCAACAAGATTAAAAACAACAAAAGCATTGGAGTTCTTTTCCCCTCTCCCTTTGTCATTCAGAAGAACTGCCTAAACTATTCTAGCAGAAGAGCAAGATACAAATAGCAGCAAGTCTACCTTTTTCAAGCTCTTTGTTAATTTGCAGGGACGATAAAGCTTAATTCAGCACTCACGCCAATATCAGAGAATCCATTATGCCATTCAACCTTCTCCTCCTACTCACATTTTAAATACATATGGAATAAAGCTGCAATAATAGGCAAGATTCTGGCAAAGCCAGAAATGCCACAAAGCTCACTGAAGTACTAGATCAATTTGAAATGATTTGCAGGCATATTTTTCAGCTCACAACTTTGTATCTATTTCCAGATTCAGTTAAGAAATCCACTATGGTTCAGAAATGTAATCAACTTGCCTTCACATTGAATCTTTGTGTAGAGTTTACATAGATTTTCTAGGTTGACTAGCTCTTTTAGGTAGACTACCATTTTATTCTGGCAGGAATCTTCTAGATCTCTGTGGGAAGTTCTTAAGATGTGAGTGCAATATGAAATCCCCCATGAACAATATTTCTGCAGAAAATATATTTCTACAGTTCAGTAAGGATATGCCTAAACTAGAAATTTGGTATGGAATGTTTTATAGTAGTTCAAGTTGTTAATGGTGCATATTAATATATTAGCTATATGATATTTTAGATCTGATGTTTATTTAGAAGTTATTGGCCATCCACATGTATTTTAATGCTTACATTTTTTTCCTTCCTTCCTTCCTTCTGGAAACATGTGATTTAAAATATAAGAGATAATTGCAAAGAACATGAATTAAAAAATGAAATATATGGAGAGGTATAGAGAAGGTGTTTAAAATAGTTTTCACTATGTTTCTTTTCTTCTCTGTTCAGTTTTAATTTCTTTTACTTACTCTTTCTTACTGCTCTGCATAATGTTGCTTATTCTGAAAGGGAATAACATAATGGTCATATACATATGTATCTAGGTATCTTTTGTTTTGTGTTTTGTTGTCAGCGGGAATTCACAGCAAAAGTGTATGTTGCACTTCTTTCACCCAAACAAAGGTCTCTTGTCCCTATGCTTTGTGTGTACCTTTTCGGTGGCACCAAAGTCCTTTTATTTTTCTACCATCCTCAAAGTAACAACATTAGAAACAATATTCCACTTGCTAAATATCATTGAATATTTCATGCTGCTATGACTACTTCATCAAAAACTAGATACATCTAACCCCCCAAAATTAATAATTTTCGCCTGTTATACATAGAAATTACAGAATGGAATATGAGACTGAAGAATATAGTTTAAATGATGATATAGTCCTGGGGGGAATGCAGAACTTATTATCCATTTGCAGAAAGAAGTGAAGGGACCTACTTCTTTTAAGTGAAAACCATTGAGACTGTTAATCCCTTCCCTCAGCTGAGTTGGGAATCATCCACAACTCATTATGAGACTACATCATTTATTGTAATCTCAAATATTACAGCAAAGAAAGATTCTTGTCCCCATTTTCTTCTCCCTCCCTAGAAATGTCATACTTTTCATGTTACAAAGGAATAAAAAGCAATTTATTATTCAATTTTACTTTTATTCCTAAAGACTTTTTATTTTGGGGTTCATTCATCAGAATTGAGTTCTTCCTTATTTGGGCGGGCACACTGAGAGGAAATATTTCTTATAACACAATACCGTGAATCAACTAAATCAAACAGTAAACACCATGGGACAGATTAAAGGAAGTACTATTTCCTACAGCACATAATCTATAGAATTTGCTACATCAGAATATAATGATGGCCACCACTTTAACAATCTGTGGATAATAAGGTTCTCCAACATTGTATATGCTATCTCCAGTAAATATTCTGAATAATCCTTCCTGGGAAATAACTGCTATTGCCTTCCTGTCTTGTTTAGGCTTCCAACTCGCATCTGATTACTTATGGAGGGAACAAAATAGAAGAAAATTCTCTGTTCTTCCCCAGTAGGTCCTTATGAATTTGCAATGCAGTTAAGAACACGAATGCACTTAAGTACTGAAAATCCAACTTGCTTTTAACTAATCCTTTTCCAAAATAGTTTGGTATGAAACAAAATCAATCATAGTTATCTGACAAGATCAATTAACTTACCTATGTCAGCTGCAAGAGTAGGGTAGAAATGCAAAAAATAGGTATCAGGAAGAGTTTTGAGAAAAAATATTTTTCTAAATAATCTCTATTATTTTTATGTAATGTAGGTTTTTCTCTATTCTTTATAGCATCCACACATATCCACATCCACAAATACATATTTAATGGACTTCATGAAAGAAAGGGGTGTCGAACTCGCAGCCCGCAGGCCAGATGTGTCACATGCTGGTCACGCCCATCCCCGTTTTAGTAAAGGGGGAAAAAGTTGCGATACGTCATGTGACGACAATGCGACGCCGCAAGTTTGACACCCCTGATGTAAGAGATGACAAGGCTTAGTACAAGGGTGGGGTCAAACATATTATTAGTTTGGAATCCTTGCCCTCCCACAAGAAACTTAAGACAAGCCCATCCATGAATTCCATTGACTCTTTTCTAGCGCCAATTTCCCTTGACTGTAAGTAAATAAGATTCTTGTGTACAGGTAGCATGAAATCAACTCATAGTACTTGTGAACTCTATCCTAGCTCCTGGTTTCTTACACCTGACAGTTTATGGATTTAAGCTTAGATTTTGACTCAAGTCCCACCTATAGGACATTGTGCAAAGTCCCTTAAGCTCCTCTGGAAGGGGGAAGGAAATCCACATTTTCCTTCCAAAAGCAACAGTCACAACAGAATCAAATGCCCTTGCACAAATGGGAAAAAAACATTCCTTCTTTTCTTAGAATGGAAATTTTGGGTCCACACCTTAATGTGCACATTTGTTCGCATTAGACTTATATCTGTATATTTGCTACTAACAATTCTAGTACTTCTGGATTATCTAATGTGAACCAGAACATTTCCATAATCTATTTCACCTTTTTTTTTCATAGATTTCAAACACACTTCTACTTAATAGACTTTGTTGGAGGAGAGCTGAGCTAGTTTGTGGTAACAAAATATCCAAGGAGTCTGCTAACATCTTTTCCAGCTAATGCTTTTTATAAAAAAGTGTAAAGATCTTTAGGAAGTGAACTGAGTTAATCAATGCTAGCAAACAGGAATCTTTTGAAGTGAGCTGCAGCTCACAAAAGCTTATACCTTTTAGTAAAAGGTGTTACCAGACTTCTTCTGATTTTTGCACTTAATAGTTAACCCCGGTGTATGCATTTCCGGTATACTCTAGTTTTATGTCTGCTTTTTATTCTCTGAGCGTCCTTGTTCTCGCTTCACTTTAATCTTCTCTTGCAGCTGTTTGCAATGTAACATTCCCCTCCAGGTGTCTCTTACTTTTTCTCAAGTGAAAGCCTTCCTAAATTTCATTTAACGTAGCTTTTATTCCTGACTCCATTGCCAGAAGTAGTAAAACTGCCCCTTTAGAGCTTAAAATTGCAGTAGTAGAAGAAGACACATCACAGGACTGTACTATTCTGGTTATTTTTTTTTAATATAACATATTTTTTTAAAAAGTATTTATATCCAGGGTTGGACAAAGTATTCTGAGAAAAGGTTTGCATATTAGGGTAGTCAATTTTATTTTCTGAGACTAGTTTGATAGTAGCTTATGGGGCAATAATTCTGAAAGTATAGTGAATAATGTTGGTGTAATATCTTATTTATGAGGTATTTTTCTGCAGGGAAGAATGTATAAAATATTCTTTTCTGATCCTACTAGATTCCTTGTGTAGCATTCCAGTCAGTAGAGAAGCTATCCTTATTTAAAGCTTAATTAAGATATTTAACCATGACTTGATGAACAAGGAGCATGACTACTTCTGCCTTTGTCATTTTTATTTTTTGGTTTAGATTTTCAAACCAATTGTTAAGATGGTCTATAATAACGCAATTCCTAATGTAGTAAAAACTTCAAGAATTGGACTAATCATAAAATCAATACAAAAATAGAAAAAACTATACAGGTGTAGTTTTCAACATACAACCACAACTGAGCTCAAAATTTCAATTTGCTAAGTAAGGTGGTTGCTAAATGAGTTTTGCTCCATTTTACAACCTATTTTTTACTCCAGTTGTTAAGCAAATTACTATGTTAAGTGAATTATGTGGTCATTAAGCAAATCTAACTTCCTCCATTGATTTTGCTTATTGGGGAGATTACAAATGGTGATCACATGATCCCTGGACAGTGCAACTGTCATAAATACATACCAGTTGCCAAGTGCCTGATTTTTGATCATGTGACCATGGGGATCCTGAAATGGTCATAAATGTGAAAGTGGTCATAAGTCATTTTTTTCAATGCTATTGTAACTTTGAACGATCACTAAATGAATAGTTGTAAGTCAAGGACTACCTGAACAGATTAATTCAGAGACCTGACAAGACAAAAGGGTGTGAGATTTATTCTAGGTGAGTGTCTAAGGAAAGCATCCAAAAGAAGGGATAGACACCCCCCCCACACTCCCACATATACCTATACCCTGATTCTTTCCTTAATAATCATACTCCTGACCTTACAAGGTTGAAAAATTTGGAGAAGCCTCTTTGAAGAGCAACACATAATGTACAGGTAATCCTCAACTCTCAACTGTACCTGTGCCCGGAATTATGGTTGTAAATCATGCTAGTCTTTAAACAGATTTTCATGTGATCCTACCCAATTTGGATGCCATCAATAATTACAAGTTGATAATTTCTAGCAGAGGAATGACTTGGTCAAAGTAAGCATTACAAAAGAATAGGGCTTCGTAATAGCCACATGTACCATCTTAGCACCTTTGTCTCTCTTCATCACTTCAAATGTTCCTGGTTTACTCATTCTATTGGAACAGATTGGAGATCTATAAATGGAAGGTCAACTTATCTGAATTCTGAGAGAATTCTACAAACTAAGCAAGATGATAGATTTTTGACAGGAATTTAAATTTTGTTTCGCTTCACTGTTCTTAGAATATTTTTAACTGTTGATTTTTATTGTTAATTAGTGAATGTAAACAAATTATTTAAATAATCCTATTGATCTATGATTCAATAGAAAATGTTCAGAAATTTAAAAAACCTCTACAATATCTTTAGTTTATTCCTTAAAATGAAGTCTTGATGAGTTTATACACCTACCAAACTACTATAGTACTTCGAATATGACTGACCTTCAACCCAGTTTAAGACCTTCAAGAGAATGGTTTGCATGTATGCAGAAATAGGAAAAAGGTTTTATGAACATCTAGATGATGACATTTATTTAAATGTATTGGTTTTTTTTTCTTTTAAGATTTCACAACTGAAGGAGCTGCTGTTAATTTTTAGATTCCACCAAACTAAAAAAAAATAATCTGTTGTCTTGTTGGTACTTTCTTTTGTTGCAAATTAGAGGGAGGTAAAAGAGAATGAACCATATCAGAGGCACATGGTATTTCCCTGCTCATATTACAACACAAAATCTGGGCAGTTCCTTTGGACAGGGCTGGGAAAAAGAATTTGTGAGCAGAAAGGAGGCAGAACAGCAGTAAGATGATTGGAGACAAAGGTTATAAGAAGCTAACTTTTACAGGTTTGTAAATCTACATATTAGTTGAAGCTAAATATTTCTGGTGACTAAGCATGCTTATACATGGTTTACCTTTAGTTTTCTAAAGTGTGTTTTGCTGGTTTTGATTCTATTTTGTTTTGCTACTCTTTGATTCTATTCTCAAAGTTTAACTCTCAGCCTTTCAAATTAGTAGTAGTTTTATCTTTGGCTTGACAAAATTTTAAAACTGGATGTAACAGGATTTAAGCAGGACACTTAAAGTACTGAACTCAAGCTGCAGCTATGTTACACAAAGTTTCCTTGCAGAATATTTAAGGGTTTTTTTTCTTGAAAAACGTATTATATGTCTCTCAAGGAACTGGTTTAGCTCTTTGCAAATGGAAAACAGTTTTTTTTACAGATGCTGCTTCTGGCTTTTTAACTCATGAATTAAGGAACATTTTACCTCTCAACTTTAGCTAAAAAGTTTGTTATTCTTAGGATAGATCAGGAGGGAATTGTGATTCAGTATGGCATGTTGAATGCAAGCCATATGAGGCTGTATAGAGTTAAACCTCTATTTAAACTGATGGTATGTGTTACAGAATAACAGAGAATAATATAAAGTCTATACCAAAGTTTTCCTTCCTGTACAAACTTCTTTTCAGTTTATCTTATGTGATGGAAAAATGCCTAGTAAGCGTTATATGCAATAAGTGCAGAATTTTCAGATCTCTTAAGGATTTTTGCAAACTATAAAATGTTTAATAAGCAAATTTTTACTGTTTGCAGTATAGTTAATTATAGAAACAATTTCCCCTAACTTCTTAATTGGTTCAAATAAACAGTGTTTTAAAATGATACATTCAGATGCTCCCCACCTAACAAATAATAGGTCTATTTTTTTTGAAGAAATAAGAAAGTGAGCTGTGTTTTGCTCCAAGCATCTATCACCTTTTAATAAAGGATTACATTTTTTTCTATGCATGTGATAGAATGTAATTTGCACAACTCCTACTAACAGTACTGTACTAATAAAAAAAATGCATGCTCATTTGGCTGAACAGTTGGTCCTAAACAGATTGTAGTCTTACTCTTGCTTTTAGGCAATTTTTTTAAAGGAATATTTTGATGAATAGATTCTTTCCAACCTTATACTTCTGTTTTGGAACAGAGGTTCTGTCTCCCCATCCCTTGGCTATATAGAAGACAAATGAAAACCATAAGGAAATTGTTTAGTGAGTCCTATTGTCCGTAAATCATGATGTCCCTGATATAGATTTAAAATGCATCTGAACACATTTTTGTTTCCATTCTTACCTAATTGATACAATCTGGTTAGGCGTGATGACTGGTGAAGTTTTTATATACATAGTGAAGAAAAAGTGCAAAAGGGGTATTTTGTTCATCCAGATGTAGTTTTTAAACATTTAATATAGCAATATAAAATGATTAATGACATTATGATAATGGAGATGATAACGTTGAAACTGCCCTATATTTAAAAGTAGTTTCTGCTGGCAATAGCTTCTCCAGATGTTACTGGAAGATCTCTGTTTCTTTTGGAGAAAAGCAAAAAATGAAGACTGAAAGGCTTAGGACAGTAGTACAGACAATTGTGTGTCTAGGAAGAACTTAGAATAAAGAGCAGAGAGCAGAAATTTCTACAGTATAGGGGGAAAATGATGAGAGCACCATTACCCATTTTGTATATGCATTAAGACATTGCATGGACCTATGAAAGATATAGTGCTTGTGTCATAATGGTGTGATGTGATTTCATAATGTTGATGTGAACCTTTGGTCCTTTGGCTATCTCTACAATATAGATAAGCCTCAAAGCAAAATCTGGAAAAGAGAATAATACCAATAGTAAAAAGATATGCACTAGATCCCATATATTATTCTGCAATGCACAGCCAATTTTAGGTTTCAATGTTTTAACCAAGGATTCAAATTGTAGCTCTTATTATAGATGGATTTTTATAGTAGTAGCAGAATGTAACTCCAAAATCAGTAGCCAGCACAAAAGATAGCAGAATGGGCAGGCTTTAATAATAATAAAAATGGCAGAATGAAGCACAGAATTGGCCGAGAAGTAATCTTCTCACATCACAGAGATTACCTCTTTAATCCTAAAATGATACAATTTAACTCAAACATAAAGATATGTCCTGTTTCAGGTATTGCTTCCTGAAGACCATTCCATCAGAAGATCCTATTATTAGATTTCAATATTGTCCCTTACCTAATAGTTATAGTTGAGGAAATTGTCTAAACTAAACTCTATTCTTTATTTATGGTATGTGAAATGGTTTCTGATATTACTACTATTCTTTCAGAAACATGATAGTTTAGGCAAATTTTTGGTTTGAGATGAAACTTTCTCAATCTTAGACAGGTTACATACGTAAGAAGAATGACTTAGTAATTCTATGAAATAAATTCAATTAGAAGAATTTGAGTTCTGTGGTTTGCAAACAAACAAAAACAACTAAAGCAGAATTGTTAGGGATACAATATAATCTGATACTTTTCCAGGGAATTTGGATTGTATACCCCAACTTTTTTCAAAAGGCACTGTGAATATTAGATGTGTTGCTTTTGTCAGCTAGGTGAAAACAGTAGGTAATCAAGGATTGGAATGCTAATTGTTGAGAGTAGTAAAGTGTAATGATTGCAAAAAGCTGACATCTGCCACAAGCCACCAATAAAAAGAAGTTACCTCTTTTTATACAAATACTATCGAATAAACAGCACCACGTGTGATCTGGGCCAAGCCAATCTTGGCTAGAATTTATGACCATCCTCATAAAAATTAAGACTGTTTATTCAATTCACAGTCCTACCTTTTTGTACTCCTAGAAACAAGGCACTAATTGAAACAGACTAATTGTAGTTGAATTTTGTCAGATTGCTGTGGCAGCTGGCACTCATCAGTGAGGTTGGAATAGAGGGCTAAATCTATCTTGGAGGAACTAATGGTTTGCTACTAATTTTACTTTACAGTAACATGTAAAAATCTTCAGAGGTGTTGGGATTAGCCAACTAGCCATATCTATTCAGGAGCTCTGCTGCCTTCACAATTTTACACGAAGCACATCTGGAAGGTTGGATGGGCTGCCCTCAGGATTCTTAACTCTGCCTTTCTATGCTTCTCAAGATGAATTCATTGCTCAGAATAGGCCAAGTAATCTTCAGACTCAAAATGCAAAACAAAATTAGCAGAAGGATGAAAAGATGTACAATATATAGCTAAACAGGAGAGGGAAAAACAGTTGCATTATTTTGGAACCTGGTTGAGGTTTCAGTGTAACATTATTAACTGTGACTGCTTAATTAAGATATTCCAAGTAAAATTGGCCTGTCCAATGTCTAAATTTTAAAAAAACCTGCTAATGAAGTAGAACTCTCTTAAATGTTTATATAGAGCAAAAGAAACGTACCGATATAGATTTTTAAAACAAACCCTGATTCAGAACATGGAATATGTGTTTTCCCAAAAGATGGAATTTTTAAAAAATCCATAAAATAATAACATAGGAAGCAAAGAAGATTTAAAAATTATTTTATTTTTAAAAATCTCCAAAGGAGACATCCTGAATGTATGTCATCAGCACATTTTTTGTATCCCAGTTTTGCATGATAGTCTGTAGATTAGAACTGCAGTGGTGTAGTGGTTAGAATGCAGTACTACAGGCTACTTCTCCTGCCTGCCAGCTGCCTGCCATTTGGCAGTTCAAATCTCACCAGACTCAAGGTTGACTCAGCCTTCCATCCTTCCAAGGTGGGTAAAATGAGGACCTAAATTGTTGGGGACAATATGCTGACTTTGTAAACCGCTTAGAGAGGCTGTAAAGCACTGTGAAGTGATATATGTCTAAGCGCTATTGCTGCTATATTTGCATAACAAATATTTATTTTATTTTATTATTTTATTTATTTATTATTATTTTATTTTATTTTATTTCATAAAATGGGGATGCTTTATGTGCATCTGGGCTCAACAAAATTCAAGATATTTATCAAGATGAAGGATGTGCTGCTTATATATTATGTCATGTCCAAAAAGATAAAGTGTTTACAGATGGTGCAATAATAAGTATATTTGGAAGAGTCACATCCAATCAATATTCTGAAAGGAATGAAGTTTATATATTTAAAAGTAGGAGATTACGATTTTAAATTATTGAGCAACAAGATCAAGGAAAGTATAGGTTAATATATGGTTCTGGAAAGATCTTTCGTTCTAAAAAGAGGAAACTCGCAGCATGGCCAAGTAAATATGGTCATCAGGTTTTTGGTGTCCACTTGTCAAACAATAGGTAAAAGTAGTAATATTTGCTCAGATGATGAGAAATATGTAATTTTTACTGAAATTTATCAAGAATATATTGCATTGACAATTGGACTTTTCTAGAAAATAATTAAGAGTAGCTTGCTTTCAAGTGGAAGAAGAATGGGCAAAAGGAAAAGATTCATGTACAGGAAAACAAGGTTTTTATGTTTAAGTGTCAGTTCTTTGTCTTTTAATAAATTTGTCTTGTCTCCACTTGAACAAGCAAATAATATATATAATTTATGTCATTGAAGCTAACCACAGTGATAAAATATTTGCAGAGTTAGACACAACTTTATCCTTTATTTAGTTAAAACCATCTTGATACAGAATTAGTTTATATACACCACAAATTATTATAGAAAAGACCACAGCAGCTTCCTGTGGTAAAAAAGAGAATATAATCTGTAATTACCAAAAGAAACAAAAGCAGGCATTCTAACATGACTCTGGGTTACAATGGAAACAAACTCCAAGCTCATTAAGAATTTACCACACATATACAGTAACTCAAAGGCATAATCTGTGCGCATAACCTACCTGAAAGTCTACTATTTGAAGATAAGTGCTTATAAATTGAATTAAAGCTACAATCAACTAATTTATTTCTCTTATCATCCAAAATCTGGTGAATTTAGCACGAGACTGAAGCTTTCAGATTTTCTTCAATCTGTATTTTCTAGTTGAATCCATCACTTATTTGCTTATCATATTCAAGCAAAATATTTTCCCCAGCATATGACAATCCGCTTTGAAAAGTGAATCAACTTTAATAATCTGTTTATTTTATATAAAGCCCAATGTTTAAATAAAAGCAAAAGTTCATCTTGTTTTCTATTTTCAAACTCTAAAATGTGGTAGATTGGATTATATATCAATCTGCAATTGGTATCCCATTAAATACATCCGATAAGATGATTTAGCATAATCTTACCCTCATTGCATGCTTATTTTTTTTGTCTATAGAAGTGAACTTTGCCGCATCCTATTTTATTATCCTTTATTCATCTTTCCTTAGGAACACTTTTGAATTTGTAGCAAAACATAGAATATTTTCAATATTTCCTGATTTGGAAGTTTTTCAAGGGCAGCTTAAATCACATTTTTGCCAGAAGATGATGCATATATTGTGATTTTAAGAATACACTCCAGTCCTGAATTAATTCTTAAAAACTTCCTATGTTGAAATGGTGCCAAATTAGGAAATTTGGTTGCCTGAACAATTCCATCATACAAAATTTTAACAAAGGGTGGTAAGACCATGCTTGGAATACTGTATCCAGGTTTGGTCACCACAATATAAAAAAAAAGATATTGAAACTCTGGAAAGAGTGCAGAGAAGAGTGACAAAAATGATTGAGGGGTTGAAGGCTAAAACCTATGCAGACTGGTTTCAGGAATTGGGTATGGCTAGTTTAGTGAAAAGAAGGACTAGGGATGACATGATAGCAGTGTTCCAATATTTGAGGGGCTACCACAAAGAAGAGGGAGTCAAGCTATTTTTCAAAGCACCAGAAAGCAAGACATGAAGCAGTAGATGTAAACTGAATAAAGAAAGAAGAAACCTAGAACTAAGGAAAAATTTCCTGACAGAAGAAGAATAACCAACCAGTGGAACAACTTGCCTTCAGAAGTTGTGTCCAACAGTGAAGGCTTTTTAAGAAGGGACTGGACAACCATTTGTTCAAAATGGTATAGGGTCTCCTGCTTAAGCAGGGAGTTGGACTAGAAGACCTCCAAGGTCCCTTCCAACTCTGTTATTCTGTATTCAGTTCTGCTGCCTTCATAACTATGTTATTTAGAGTAAAAAATAAAAACAGAAATGAAATAGAATAACAGAATAGCTTCCTGCAGTTTCTGATTCAAATTCTTTCTTTGGCACCTTTGGTATTTAAAGGAATATCTAAATAAACCATCAAGTTCAGACAATATGCAATTCAGGAAATGACTGAAGATATAGTTTCAAAAGGTTACACTTCTGTTGCACTTTATCATATCAAAAATGAACATTATAAAAATCTACTCTAAGGTGGAAGTTACTGTAATGTGGAAAGAATGTGCCAGCCCAAGGCTTACTGAGGCATTAATTCAGTCTGCTAGCAAGAGTATAGTTGAGCCTTATATTGAAATGTACCTTCACTGTTCTCTGCATTCCAAGAAAGCATCCATATTTTCATCCACTGAGATATCTTACAGCAGATAAATATATGGATACTCTGTTGGACCTTATCTGTTGGATCTTATCTCAGGAAGGATATCTGATTCATTATTGACAGCTGACAATCTGACAGCAAAATGTAACAAATACAAGCAGGCTGAGGAATAAATTAGTTTCTTCTATGGTTGAATTGCTCTGAAAAGTATTATTTGTCAGTCAGGAGAGCTCACTTATGAATTACAAAGAGAAGACAAAGAGGGTGGTACAGGGAGGGATTACATTTTTAAAAGTGCCTTATGTACCTTTGCCTGTATTACAAGATTACCAACCAATTTGAGAACAGGTATGATCGGCAGACCTTCCTCAGGAAATGAATATTGTTTAATAGTCTGAGAGTATTTGGAAGATCAAGGGCTAAAATATATTTATAGGAGAACATTATCAGTAGTGATCTGTTTCTTGCTCTCAGAGATATGGAAATTATAGAAACAGCTGGAACTAAACTGTTGGAGGCTGATATGGAGGAAACAAAATATGGCCCGATTGACATGTTACTGTGTTGGCACAGCATTTAACTGTTCCTCATAGAAATTCTGTTGCTTGAGTAATTTATTTCCCCCCACATAGATTCTTAAGCTAAAATTTATTGTGACACAAATGTTCTATGATCTCTTCAGAATTTATTTTCAGCCTTGAATCAATCCTATGCATTGTTTTGGAAATCTGACTAAAATAACACACAAATTTACTAGGTTTAACTGTAAATTCAGAGGAGATGGAAAAGAATAACCTTAAGCCGGAGAGCTTCTGTATGTCAGTGTTAGATTTAGATTATTCTGGCTTAATTTAGTTTAAACTAGCATGAAGCTTAACAAATTTAGCAATATATTTTTGGTTTGAAACAACAACAACAGCTACACACACATACATGAATATATAGGCAGCAATGGCAAAATAATCAAAGTTAAGCAGGAATGATTATCATATATACTTATAATAGCAATAGTATTTAAACTTATATACTGCTTTGCAGTGTTTTACAGCTCTCTCTAGGTGGTTTACAGAGTCAGCATATTGCCCCCAACAATTTGGTCCTCATTTTACCCACCTCAGAAGGATGGAAGGCTGAGTCAACCTTGAGCCTGGTGAGATTTGAACTGCCACATTGCAGGCAGCCGGCAGGCAGGAGAATTAGCCTGTAGTACCGCATTCTAACCACTATGCCACTACAGCTCATGTATGATGCAACATGGTAAATATCACTTACAGTTTGGCTTTTAGGGGAAACTTTAGAATATTAATTTAATTTATCAGCATTATATATCATATAATACATAAGACATTTTGATAAATATTTTATAAATGTATTCAAAATAATATAATATACTGTGTAAATTTTAGAACAATATAAAATATATATAACTCTTCCACCTCCTTATTCCAATAATTTAATCAATTTGATTTCTGTGTAGTTCACCTGGAGACACGTGTGTGTGTATACAACTGCCCCACCCACATGCGTATGTATGTCATTGGACTATTTGAAAGATGTGTTAGCAATGAAGAAATCACTGGATTGGCAAAAATGGATAACTAATTCTACAAATTATTTCTGTTTTCTAGGCAGAACAGAGTAACCTTTTAGTATTTGCAATGTTATTATTCCATTCTCCAACCACAAGCAACATAAATTTGCATAACTGTATATATTAAAGAGTTATCCATGGTCCAACTGACCAATTTTTTTGTCACTGATTATACTATATCCAAATACTATATTTGCTGTATCTTTTCTGGCTCTGAAAGCAATGGCATTTTTCTTAGTTTAACATGCCCTGAATAGTAAACAGTTTGATTTTCTGACTGAAACTCTCCAATTCCAGTCCATTTCAATTCACTAATGTCCAAGAAGTCATTGCATAGTCAATTCATTTAATCGTTCACTGTGTTTCCCATGTTCAAGCTTTATTATGTCCCATGTTCTTTAATTCTGTCTTTGCACTTTAGGACTTTCCTGCACTGCACTGCAATATCAGCAACTAGACTTCCCAAAGGCTTTAATTTAACTGGATCATAAATGCCATTAATACTCTGAAAAACTCAGTACTTTCTGAATAACATGTTGAGTTCCATATGACTTAAGGGGCCTATCATCCAGTGGAATGTTGTCAATCACTTTTATCTTGTCTATATATGTGGCTTCCTTCCTAAAACCCAAGAGTGTTTACTGTTGCTTTCTCCTACGCAGCATGAAACAATGTCTTTACCATTGTCACTAAAGTGATTATCTGCCTCTAGCATTTTTCTACATCCCAGTTGCCCAGTATAATATTTTAGCTGTGCAGCTGAGATGATCTTTGAGCCTTGGGTGATCCAGAGAGAGTATATCTTTGGTATGCGCTTCTTTGCTCTTCCCTCCAAGGAACACCCGCCCCCTTCCCAGCACCCTAGGACTTGAAGAAGGCTCCAAATACATCCACAGTTAAATCCTCACCAGCTTCTATGGATTTTATAGGAGAAGGCTATCAAGTCTTTGTTTTATAGCTGCAATTTGCTCTTTCTGTCAACAATCTCATTCTTTTTGCTTTCCTCAAATTATACTCTGCGGTCTCATTTGTGGTGCACTCAAACTTTTTACTGAGACAATTTATATCTTTGGCAATTTTATTCACTTAAGGAAGAATACACCAGGTAACTATCAGAAGAGAATAATGGTGAGGATAAGAGATGGGCCATGTGAGTCTTGGGCCCAGTTCAAGAGTACATCTGATTTTCCATCATTGGAAATATGTATTTAATTTGAAG
>JANHFL010001295.1:99925-114896 GCA_032468155.1 Oxyrhabdium leporinum
AATAATAATAATAATAATAATAATAATAATAATAATAATAATAATAATAATAATAATAATAATAATAATAATAAGCCAATATGACATCTCTAATAGAATGGAACTTTGAGGAAACATTAGTCTTCTTTTCTGGAGGTTGTTACTTGGAACACTGACACAAAGCTGTCTTTAATCTGCCATTGCTTCCCCGGAAGTCCAGTTTATACCCTTCTTATCCATGGATGGTTGCACCTGGCCTAACTCTGTACAGATGCAAATTTAAAAGGGGAATATGCAATCAGTCCTTAAATATATTTGGGGGGACAAAGGTGGATCCTAGGTCTGAATAGCTGACTGGCAGTGATATACCCTGATGTAATGTAAGAGTCTTTCCCAGCCCGACTAAAGCTGTCCAAGGCTGAACCTGGGGGCTTCTTCAGGGAAGGCATGTAAAAAATATCACTGGTGTTGTCATTGCATTACACTCTTCAGATGCATTTCAAATTAATGTTTTGAATATATTGAATATATATCTTGATTGTTAGTAACATTAACCAATTTCTCTCTTTTAAAAGAAACACTGGTAGATGAATTGCGTTTGACATTATATTTCTTCTTCCTACAGATGTTCCTGTTGAGAAACTTGCTTCCATGGAGTCCCTGCAGTGTGTGAACTTAAAATCCAACCCATTAAATGAGGAGGTTCGGGTGATTGCCAAGCCACTAATCAAGTTTGACCTTCTGACATCTCCAACTGTTCCACAAATTTGAAGCCATGTCTTACCTGGATTTGCGGCCGTAGGAAGTTGCAGTGAAAGAGGGAAAAGAAATGCCACATTTGCTGAGCTAAACCACTCCTAAGCTGCATTGCTCTGCATGTGTTAGGTTTATGAGCTTCCAGAGTTGCAAAAAGTGTGATGATTATTTTTTTTGGGCAAAGTGATGGCGGTTGCAGCCAGAACTATTATCTGCTAAACCGTGGATCCGTAGAAAATATGTGACTAGAGAGAGCACTTTTCATTCAATGATGAAAAGGAGAGAAGGGAGGACAGTGCCTTTCTAGGCCTTAACCACAGAGAAAGAGGAAGGGCAAAAATGACCAACTGTGTGCCTAGGAGATGATTAGATGGTGTGACTGGGCACCTTGTATAGCTGAGAAAAGAGGAAATCAATCTGTGATTGGAAAATTGCTTGCAAGTTCATGAAAAAAGAACAGTTTTCAACTTGGGTGAATTTAGATTCCATTCTTTCATGTTTTAACTTCTCCACTTACATGCAAGGAAAACTCACTTGTTTCTTTACTTACAGTGTTTGCAGAGGACAATTAAATATATCAAGGATAAATATACATCTAGATTCAGAGACACTCTAAAAGATTAATGTGGTCTCAAGAGTACAAAATATAACCTGTTAGCTGTCAGGTGCAAAAGATCAGGACCATACATTAAATTACAATATAGCAAATTTATTCAAGCCTACACATGAGAATCTAGTCAACTAAAGTTCAGTACTTAATTGACGATAAGTGTCAACAGAATTTAAGAGGAGTTAGACTTGGACTGTTTCTGGGAACATAACAACTAAGCTGATGACACATTTAACTCCACCCACTAGTTCCACCTGCTCTTTGCCTACATAAACATAAACTATCCTGTAAAGTTGTGGATGTAAATCTAATTCTAGTACAAAACTATTATTATCTACCTGGAATTAAATTCTTCTGATAATTTTTGTGCTGTATGAACCAATATTTAAATTTGTTGCAGTTATTTGATTTATAGTGGTTTGTGCTTCCAGTAGCCTGTGACATCAAAAAGGTGCATTTGTGGGATTTGTGCCCTTTATTTATAAAGCATCTTTAGCTGTATCTTTCTTGAAATGAAATGCTCTGTTATTTCTTAAACACCCTGAAGAAAGAACCCCAGGATTACTTTCGTTGTCCTCAATTACTGAGTTTTCCATTCCTTGTTACTGTACAACTTGAATTGACAGCTTGTTGTAGTGCTGTTTTTGCAGAAGCATCTTTAGAAACACAGTCCTGAAAGACACAGTCACCACATGCCACTTTCAAAATAAAACTAGTGGAAATTTCTAAACAATAAAGATTCTTGGAAATTGCAGAATATTTCTGTACGCGGATGGATAGCTAAAGCGCCAGGATCAGATCATGACTGTATGAAATGTATTTTTCTGATCCAAAGAATGGTTGTTGGATACTCCTATGAAGAAAACTAAGGGAGATACGTCCAGAGTTTGGACTAGTTAATCCCAGTCTTCAAAAACCAAGCAAGCCTATAAAGGAGAATATTTTAGCTCATGGTTGAAATGAGGGATCCTTGGTGCTCTCTGAGCCTGGTTGTTTTCTTGCAGATGTTTCATTACCCAAACTACATGACATCATCAATGCTAATCACTAGCACTGATGATGTTACCTAGTTAGGGTAATGAAATGTCTGCAAGAAAACAACCAGGCTCAGAACTGAAGAAGCTTCTTGGGTGAGAAGTGAAACATCTTCAAGGAAAAACAAAGCAAGTTCAGTTGCCTCTTGAAAAGCATCTTTGGGACAACCATGACCTGGAGGACTGAGAATCTCCATAGACAACCAGATTCAGAGAGCACCAAGGACCCCTCTCCAAGCAAGCCTCTTTACCTGTATAGGTGCAACTGGGCTGCTTAATAATTCTAAGTCAGGAAGGGATTTTGATCCAACTTCTGCACTTCCTGGGAAGACTGTTAGGTAACATTTATTCTCTTGTCTCCCACATAAACCAGAGATAGAAAGCTGAGGAAATGTCATCTCATTTCACTGGTCAGTTACCTTACGTGCTGTCCTGTTCAGGCCTTAGCTTGAATGCATGAGTATGTGAGGTCAACAGGCCAACTACCCACTTCCAAACCAGAAGACATTTAAGCAAATGTGATAGAGCAACTGGCATAGAAAAAGAAGTGTGGCTTCCTTTGATAAAGTTCTACATCTCTGTGGCTCCTTCCTTATTCCCATTTTAATCAATTGAGCCTGTTGAAAGACTCCTTGTGCTTTAAGATAATGGCTACTAATGGAGACTTCTTTCCTTGATTGTTCCCAGCAGGTTAAAGATTTGCACCCTGAATGGAATCTTGCAAAATTTAGCAGGGAAATTACAAAGATACGAAATGACTGGTGGAATATAATTTCAACATTTGAATTTAACAAAATTCAGAAGATTGGTTTTATATGGTAGATATGAACAGTAATTTCAATTCGCCATTATTCTTCATCAGAAATGAGTTTATTCCCATTTGAGAAAATAAAAGGACTGGAACCTTGCAGGTGATACAATCACTTTTATAATTTGCTCATCCCTTATAGATCTGTGAATGAAATTTTACTGTGTTGTGTATTTAAATGGAAACCTATATTTAATCTTTGCCCCTGGAACAACCTGGCACCCATAGAAATACTTAGTAAAAGTAAAACATGGGTTTATTTGCTGCCTTATTTTAAAAAATCTAAAAAAACTGCATGAAATTCTCATTTTAAGTAGCTACAGCATTGTAAAGCTACTTGTAGTTTATTGGGAGGTGGGGAAGAGATTCTTGAGAAATGTTCCCTCCCTGCCTGCTTCCCCCCCCCCCTTTCAGGATGTAATTGACAAGATTCTGTATTTTGACAATAAAGAACCTGAGTTTGTGAATTCAAGTGGCTTCTCCGAATGATTGTGTGCAGATACTGAAAAAACAGATTCATAGGTGAAAGTCCAGGAAGATTCCCCAAACATACTGTCTAAAATCTACTCACAAGGAGAAACATAGAATCACCACACAACCACCTTCCCCGAGATCTTGCCTCAGTCCAGCAAGGTTGTTCAGAAGCCTACTACAGACAAGAACAGAGGTGGGCAACTATGGCCCCTTTACCACCTGTGGATTTCAACTGGCTCAGGAATTCTGGAAATTGAAGTCTTCAGGTTATAAAGGAGCCATAGTTGTCCACCCCTGGTCAGTAATACACGAGCTGCTAAGAGGTCCGGCAGAATCATTCTATATATCTTGCTTCTAGCAAAAACCTTGTAGTGGTTAAAAAGGAGACTACCACCCCAAAGTTGGAGCCATAGTAAACTGGGTCCAGATAAAATTTTTTCACTTAGGCAATCATGAAGTTGGATCAGCAAGATGCACTCTAGGACAGGGGTGTCAAACTCAAGGCCTGCTGGGTACTTAGATCTGGCCCGCAGGGCTGCCCTGAAAACAGCAAAGGACCAGCCCATGATGCCTGTGCCAACAAAAGTGGAGTGGCCCTCCCGAGCTCTGTTTTCGCTGGCAGAGGGTTTCAGAAGGCTGTCCCAGCCGAAAATGGAGATTGGGAGCCCGTTTTCACTGGCAGAGCAATTGGGCCACCACAGGTGCCCCTGACACGAGCTGCGTCAAGCTGGCCATGCCCACCCCGGCCTCCCGAGGACAAACACAGCCCTGATTCAGCCCTCAATTAAATCAAATTTGACACTCCTGTTCTTATGCAGAAATGGAAATCTTTCACAATCCCAAGACCTCATGATTAAAAACAGAATCCTTGCATGAGAAGATTTTATTGTTCCAAACATCAAGATAGCCAGTCCCAGTCAGCTGCTTTTATCCTCCAGTTTGCCATTAATTGGCATTATCTTCCTTGAACAAAGGCCAGGCTTTTAAGGACATTAAATGATTCCTGGATTCTTTGTCTTCCTCAGTAAATAATCAGTCCAGCTTTCTCACTTCGATTCCAATCTTCTGAATGGCTTACAAACCATTCTTTGTAACTACTCCTTCTAAAGACGATGCTAATGCCAGAAAGATTGCCCAGTGCAACATTCAGCCACCCCAAATTATAAATAATTAGCACTTAGGTGTTGTTGTTTTTTAAAGCAAAACTGGCTCCAAAACCAGCATTAATCTAAACTTTTTACAACAGCCTTCTATGCCCTATAGATGTTTCTTTTTTATATCCCAATTCATGATCTATCAGCTTCTCTTGATGCCAGCCAGATTCCAGCAGCCATATAATTTTCTCTTTCCAAGGTATTACATGTGAGGAATGTTAAATCTTCTTTTCACACAATTATTTTATGCATTTACATTTAATTAATCTATTTTTAAGGCCATCCATGTCTAATTGCTGAAGGCCTTGCCCTGTTAATCCTATCCATCTCTCACTTCCTAATTCCAAATGCACAGAAGGCATTTAGTCTTGCTAGAAGAATTCGACCACATCCAAGATGTTTTCATAAAGTAGAGCATTTGTAATGCAAGGCTGAAATGAGGTGTCCTTGGTGCTCTCTGAGCTTGGTTGTTTTCTTGCAGACGTTTCATTATCCAAACTAGGTAACATCATCAGTGCTGGTAGGGAGTGGGGTTACTTTCATTTTATATTCTAGTGACTTGCCTTGTCAATGTTGATGGGGTTGGTCTTGGAGATTCTTTGGTAGGGCTGTTTGCTATTAGCTTGTTTGATGGTTCCTTGAGTGGGATATTGTTTACTTCTTGATTGCTAGGCTGATTGCTGGTTATATTAATCTTGGTGTTAACAGCCCAGCCAAAGAACCTCCAAGACCCATCAACACTGACAGGGCGAGTCAGTAGAATATAAATTGAGAGCAAATCTCGTTCCTTACGAACACTGTTGATGTCACCTAGTTGGATAATGAAATGTCGGCAACAAAACAACCAATCTCAGAGAGCCCCGAGGACACCTCAAGAAAGTTTCATTTGCACCTCAAGTGACAATATTGTGACCACATCCATGGAAGGAAGATAAATTAAGAGGCGTTGGATCCAGTTTTCTGTAAAATGCCAACTGATTTAAAAATCAAATATTATACTGCTGCTCAGTTATACTTGGGTTCTAGCCCTGCATTTGACTTGAATAGCAAGCTTCTTTTTTAAAAGAACAATTCCATTTTTACTCCATCAGATGGACAGATAGACGGATAAGATATGAAAAGTTAATTCCTGTGACAATATTAAGGGGAAATGTTAACATACAATTACTCAGGAAAGGGAAAACTCTTTCAATCCTTATCAAGTGAAATAAAATTTTATTATCACTTCTGGAAAATGCAATACATTTGACACTCACTGCTTATTTGGGTTGGCTGGTTGTTTTATAATTATTTATAATTATTTTCTTTTTGTCTTCGTTTTGATGGTAAAGAGTTTCCTCATCATCTATTAATTGATGGATCAGGGTTTTTTTCTTTCTCCTTTTTCAGTTTATATGCCAACCATCTTCCTGGCTTGTTTGCATTTTCAAAAAAGTTTTGTTTAGAACTTCTGATTTTTTGTGTAGGTTGGCTGGTTGTTCTGTAGTGAGGGAGGAATCAACCCAGTTGTCTGCTTTCCAGAGCTGATCTTAAGATTGCTCTGATTCTACTATCTCCCTTGATAAAGGAAGCATTGTTATTATATTCATACAGGTATAAAAGAAATATACTGTACTCAGCAGGTGTAGAGGTTCTTCATTTGTTAAATTGCTTTTTGATGGAAAGGGTGTAAGCTGAACCTCCTCTTCACCAGAAGTTTTGGGAAGTTGGCAGCACCTTATTTTTTTGGCTCATCTTCAAAGAGCTGAGCTGCATCAGATCTAATTAGCATCTGGATCAGAGGGGTAAGCTAGGCTGGGAAGTTTTAAAACTCTTAGCAAACATTTCTGCACTGTTGCCAATGAAGCTAGCCACATGTCTCCACGAAGCTACAAAGAGCTGAACTTAGATCAAGGAAATCTGTCTGCCCCTTAAAGCCATTTAAGAACATGGAAGCATGCCTCATTTGTTTCCACACCAGCTTAACTGTCTCTAATTTTTCAACACAACAAATGCAACAAACAAAATGTAAAAACGTTATGATAATTATGGAATTACTTACCGAGCACATCTAAATTATATTAAAGTAACCAAAATATCTTTACAATCGCCAAGGCATGTCATAACTTTCAAGTGCCCCCTAATGTTTGAAAATTGAAAGTTGAAAAACATGATACGTCCTAAAAAACACCCACCGAATTCTTATCAATTCTGTCCCAGGCGGAGAATGTTTTTCATCTGAGAATGAAATGTTCTTCCATGGTATTCTTTCAAGATTCTCCATCATAAGCCTCCCTTTTTAAAACTGATGTGCCTGATACACCAACACCTTCTTTTCTTACATCCTATTCCCAATTTTTCTCTCTTCTGTCTTCTTTCCTTCCAACTTACTTTCATCCTATGGAGTCCTTGGTGGTCTCTGAGCTTGGTGGTTTTCTTGCAGAAGTTTCACATTTCCCAACCAGCTAACGTCTTCACTGTTATGTAGAAGGGAGAGGGGTTTCCTTTCTGCATATGTACAGTAGCTTGCCATGTAAGGGTTAAATGGGGGTATTGTTTTCTTCTTGATAGTCCCAAAGGTACTTTTTCAAAAGGCAGCTGGACTTTGTTTTTCCTTGAAGACATTTTGCTTCTCATCCAAGAAGCTTCTTCAGTTCTGACTGAATGGTGGAGAATAGAAGGATTTTTATTCCTTGCGATCATCTGGTTGTTAGCACTCTTTCTGAGAGTTGTTAAACCCACTTGGAGATTTATCTGTACCCTCAAGATCACCTGAATAATGCAAATGAGTGTGGAACCTTCTTGGAACTGCTGAAAGGACTGTGTTGTAAACAGAAGATAGGTGGTGTCTTAACAAGCTGGAAACATTTATCATTGCACAGCAATTTCCACTATTCAGGTGACCCTGAGGGCCACTGAAAGAAAGAGTGCTAATGACCAGATGACTGTAAGGAATATCAATCCTTTCATCCTCCACCATTCAGTCAGAACTAGAAAAGCTTCTTGGAGGAGAAGCAAAACGTCTTCAAGGAAAAACAAAGTCCAAGTGCCTTTTGAAGAAGCACCTTTGGGTCTAGAAGTGACAAGAATGAGATTGCAGTTAGAGTAATTAAAAGAAAGACCTCTACAGTACTATGGAGTTCCCTCTATAGTTACACTACTTATCATTTTCAGACAAATTGATATCACTTTTCTGGCATGAAAATAATTTAATATGCTGACCATCATATTCAATTATGCCCATGCCACATATCTGCAAAAACTTACAGGAAATCCTGATTATTAAGGAGCTTGACTTTTGTTACATTTCTTCTCTGTAACAATGAGCCATGAAATGATCCCTTCCTGTTCCCATTGTAATAAGATGAGAAGTGAGATCAGATCATAATGGATGTCGCCCAAAATAAACCATGCTTGTGATCTAAAGATTGCTGGACTTGCCTCTCCCTTTCCTGTCACTCAGAGAGCCTCCATGCTTGCATTTCTCATGTGTTTTATTGCCAGGTCTAACTTAATTGGTCATGCTTGCCATCTTAATCAGAGAGAGACTTTATGGGTTTGGATTTTATTAAAATAATATCCTGACTCAGGTTAAAAAAAAAGTCTAATGCCAAAAGATAAAATACATTTATTTGTACAGTAAATAGGCTAAATTCCTGGCTGCTGAGCGTTAAAGTTGGGAAGCTGCCATCTTATGACCTAAAGCACACATGCAGAAGAAGAATATATCTATGGAGAAAGAGAAAGAAAAAGAACTTATTCTGCATATTGCATATTAACCTCCCAGTGGAGTGAGCACTGGTTCTTTCATTATATAGTGGAAGGCATGTGGAAATAATTTCACAAGATAGCAACCCTTGGTTTTGAGAAAGAAGACTCTTGAGCAAGATATCCCCAGTGATTCTCCCATCCCTTGACAAATCCACTCCCTGCCAACGTTCTCACTAGTCATTCAGTCAACTCTTGCTATTCAGAAAATGCAGGGGTGTCAAGCACCAGGGAAATCACACAGTTCAAATGTGTATAAAGATTTATTGTAAGCTTAAGCTCTCTGCAAGAATCTGAACTAATAACAGTCAAGGGAAATTAACGGGAGTTAAGAATAGAATGGAATTCAAGGTGGGCCTGACTTAGATCCCTTATGGGCATGCAGGGACTCATGACTGATGATGCATTTGACCCATCCCTCCGGCTCAACCTGGTCATGTCCTACAATGGGGAAACAATGGCCCTCCAGCGCTACATCTTTAAGTAAGCTTGGCCAGCAAGACCAATGATGAGTACTGGTGAAAGTTGTAATTCAGCAACAATTTATCCATACTTTCTCTAAACCATACCTGCACTGCTATAAGAAGTAGATGTTGGCTTTTTTCATTATTTTATTCTGCCTTAATGAAAGAAAGAATAACTGGAACAAGGAACATTGGAACTGAGGGCTTTAGTGACCAACATATTCTGTCCTAGGATACAATCCTTTCAAGAAAACACTGCTTAATACATATATCCTAGGATAGATTAGTGCTTTACCACGTATTGGTGCTTACAGCCAGACTAGTTGAAACATTCTCTGTAACCAAGCTGGAACAAAATTTAATAAAATACAGGTTGGCTGCTAGTAAAAGCAACTTTACATATTCTTTTGCTTTTCTTCTCAGTGCAGTATGAAAGCTCTGATGTGACTATACTGTGACCAGTTTTGGCAAGTAGCATCCACTGATTATGATGGCATAATGTTAGGTATTACTAGATGTTTATGTGTAGAGGTGTTGAAAAGATATGGCTGTAGTTTTTACAGGCACTTTGGCATCTTTTATCCTGCCTAAGAGAGCCACTGGAAATTCCTAGGCCTAAGCCACAGAGCTCAGCACCAAATCAAAGCTCAAAGCTCAAATCAAAGTTAGAAAGCAAGCTAAAAGTAATTAAAAAGGTAAAAATGTGTGAGGAATTACTTTTAAAGCTTAAACTAAGAATCTTTTATGTTTTTTGGAAATTATATACATCTCCAGCAAGAAAGTTTCTCAGAGTTATTGTTTTGAGGAAAAAGGAGGAAGGAATATTGGGTATGTTTGCTGTTTTGAGTTATTTATAGAAATAATAAAGGGATATAAATAAATAAATTTGGCAAAAAAACAATATTCATACATGTGAAATGTAAATAAATGTAAAGAATAAATAAGATGTTAGAAGCATGTCACAATGGAAGCTTCTCCCTTTTTGTATTGCATACATGTATAAAAGGGATGATGTTTCTTTTTCATTACCACTTCCAGTATCTTGAATTTTTGGGGTGCAGATTCCCTACAGGTGACATTGCTGATCTAGATTTATCCCTCTGCATCTTTATTAAACTACAATTGATCATGAAGTTTTGTAGTAAGTGGTGGCACTTAGCCAGCTTTGGACTTGGAAGCAAAGCAGGTGAAGGTGGCTTCTGAGATAGGAAGTAGCTAAATTAGGAAGTAAACATATCTGCAGTGTTGTAAAGAAACCTTCATGGATGTGTTCACAAAGTCATCAAGAATGTGGCTCAGACTCAGACTTCATTTGTGACATATCAGTTAGTTTAAATCTGAGATATGTAAATGTGTTTCTAATAAATACATGATTGTACTTCTTGCAACTATAAACCTTACTTTCACTCTCATGTTTAGAGGTTAATGAAATAGTTCTCAATACTGTTTTAGGTGCTACTCAATTTCTTTAGTCTTCCCAATTATTTCATACTAACGATTCCAGTTTAAGCAGTGTAAGGACATTTGGCATAATTTAAAAGGTTGGCAAAAGTCTGTTGATGTTGGACTGAATAAAGTTTTGCAGCTGTACTAGTGAATTTTCTAAGCTATAGATTAACAATTTAGGCTCCAATGAGAGAAATACAAAAATAGCTAGTATCTTTAAAAATAACCATACAATTTTTTAGACCATGGTTATACCTTTCTCCAATTCTGTCCTTCTAATGCTTAACTTCATTGCATCCTGAGCAATGGTCCCAATTCAACAATAAAATGTCAATTATAAACGCAGAGCATTGGAAATAAGATCCAAATTGGTGATTTAGAAATTAAAAATAAAACTTTCTATGCATTTTAAAGCTTTTTTGTTTTTAAATCCGCCCTTCATTAATCTCAAATTGGGTTATATTGATTAAAATAATTACCGGTACATAATTTCTGCAGCGAATCCATTTTTAAGAGACTAAGTAACATATGAGAATTAGTTTTTAAAAAGGTCAACATTTAAAATATACAGAAAGGATGGAAAGTGACGTTAGCATCTGGCTGAATGAGGTGGAAGAAAATATTTAGTTTGGTTCTGGGCTCCAGGGAAGCAATTTGGAAAGGCCCTCTCTCTTAACATTTCAACTATTGCCCTCTGGAACAGCTGCAATTTTCAGGCCAACTTCAAAGGCAGCCCCAGGTAGATAAATGCTAGCAGTTGTCTGAATGGAGTTCTGAGAGCAAGGATAAGCTTGATTAGACTTGTTTTTGTTTGTATATCAGTAGAAATGTTGCAGCAATACAATGATGCACATAATCAGGGCTGCACACATTTCACAAATCAAAGCAATTGTGTTATATTTTTCTTACGAAAACAGGTGATCTGAACACTATTTTTCAAACAGGAATGTTACAAAGAATGTCATCATTAGGATTGCTTTCTCTCATTGTTGGGAGTAGAATCAGATTACTGCCTGGTGATCCTTGTTCCTTTCCTTGGAAGTAATAGTGACTCATTTGACTGTATCCATATGTGTTTCATGATTAAACGCACATGTCAATGTTTGTTTCTTTGCAATTCCTTGAACCAGCACAAATGATGGCTGCTGCAAGAAGGAAAATCAGTGGGTGCTTTTCCTTTGGTGACATTTTGAGTGCAGGATAGAGGAAATGCTTTAAAAAATGGTTTGTGGTGCTTTAGAAATCCAGAGTGATTATCCTTGCTGACAAGAGGAATGAAATTAACTTTTTAAAGAGTCAGTTGCTAAGTGCACTGTTCCCTCTGTCTCTCACCTTTCCCAGTTTTGGCTTAAGTAAGGTGAAAGTGGTTAGCCATTTACAGCTTAACAGGCCCTGACATTCCTGAAAAAGCAATCTCCTGAGTAAATTAATTCCCCTTTTTTGACAGTTTAGAATTCTTACTTGGATTCCTATTGAGCCCAGCTAAAGAGGGCAATGCATTTCCAAAGCGGTAGACTTTTCTCAAATTCACAGGGTTTTAAGGAAAGGTATTTAGCTCTGAATTACACTGGGCACAGCTTGACCTGGATATATACTGGCAAACTAAAAGTCACAACCAAACAGAAGAAAATTTGCAAGAGCTCATAAGGACAGGGGGAAAAAAACAACAACTAAGTCTAAAGATATAAAAAAGGCAAAAGCAATGTTAGGCAACACGATTGTTCATTATTTATTTAGCATAAGGCATGATTAGTGAATGTGTGCTTGACAGTGAAGAACTGAAGGTGGTAGATCAGGTGTGTCAAACTCGCGGCATCAGGGCGGCATCACATGATGTATTGGGACTTTTTTCCCCTTTGCTAAACTGGGCGTGGGTGTGGCCAGCATGGGACACATCCGGCCTGCAGGCCACGAGTTTGACAGCCCTGTGGTAGATACTTCTGGCTCCTTGGACTCAAAAACAATTTAACAATTTTTAATGTTCATTGCTATGCTTATTGTTTTTTAAAAAATAATGAAGCAAAAGAGAAGGGCTGTAACAATTTTAGGATCAACAGATAAGAATTTTTTCAATAGCAATAAAGTTCAGAATAGTTAAAACAGTGGACTTTCCGATTGGTAAGGCATATCTGTGAAAGCCACATATTGAAAAAGAAAGAACAGAAGATGATCAACTGTCTCACTGAGGCAGTGATTAGCCAAAACTCACATGCTTTGGGCATGTGATGCAAGGAGATGATGGCTTGGCAAAAAGGACTACTTTTATCATAGTTGAAGGGAAATATAGATAGTTCTTGATTTACAACAATTCATTTAGTGACTGTTCGAAGTTACAATGGCACTGAAAAAAAGTGACTTAGGACCCTTTTTAACACTTATGACCATAGCAGCATCCCCATGGTCACATGATCAAAACTTAGATGCTGGGCAACTGTCTCATATTTGTGATGGTTGCAATATCCCAGTATCATGCGACCTTCTGACAAGCAAAGTCAATGGGGAAGCCAGGTTCACTTAACCATGTTACTACCTTAACAATTGCAGTGATTCTTTGAACAACTCTGGCAAGAAAGTTGGTAAAATGGGGCAAAACTCACTTGACAACTGTCTTCATTGGAAATTTTAGGTACAGTTGTGGTTGTAAGTCGAGGATTATCTGTATTTGTTTAAGTTTCCTAGCTCTCCTCCCCACTCAATCCGATGTGGTTTAGTAACATCATGTCTTTAAACATCTGCTTGCATTTTCTTATTTCTTTTTACTGCCGAGTGTTCAGATTTTAGCTTCTGAAATGTGTAAGCTTTTAACTTATGAAGTTTCACATAATAATGTTGAATTTGTGTAGATTTTTTTTCTAGTTTCTATGATTTTTCCATTTTTCATTTGATTTTATAATTTTGCACTTCTTGGAAAGAATAACACTGAAGGGCATGGAATAAGTTAAGATAATTACTAGAGGAACATTTTCTAACAATGTAAGCGTGATGCAGACTTGAAGCGTTACAGCCCTTCAGGAAACTAATCATAGGAGCCAAAGAATGCAAATTGCCCTTTGTTAGTTCAGGTGGGCTAATCTGGAACAGACACCAGTCAAAGTGATTTATAATGAGTGGACTCTACTTTATAATTAAGTGGAATTAAAAGTTACTGCTTTTCCATTTCAGAATAATAACTTATATGGTAGAGGTATGAAAGGCTATATGATGATTAGACATCTTTTCAATGTTTATGTTTTTGTCATCTTTACTAAGCAAGGATAACACATGTTGATTCTACCTTTTCATGATTTGGCTTTATCATATTGAATAGTCAGATGTAAAGGTATCACTTCTTCAGATCAGGTTTACAGTCATGAGAATAAAGTCTTCTGCTCAGTCAGGAATTCTTAACAATAACAGAATAACAGAGTTGGAAGGGACCTTAGAGGCTTTCTGCTTGAGTAAAGCTCCCTTCATTGAGAGACATAGGAAAGAAAAGTCACTCATGCTTTACTTGTTCAGGATTATTACATTATTTTTTTCTGCTTTTAGGAACAAGAGCTCTGTTATTTTTCAGAGTATACTGAAAAATAATTGTATTTAATATTTTTGAACTACATGAAGTAAAGGACTATTTTATTAGATTCAGATGCATACACATCAAAACTGGGCTTATACATCACTCAAAAAGCATGGTTGATTGTTTAAGGGAAAATTGATAGCATTATTTCAGTTTTTAGACACAAATGTCTTCATTCAAGTAACAAGTGACACAGCCACAGCAAAACAAATAATATTTATTTCTCTAATTAAAGATTTAAACCTGAATTTTTACAATTCACTTTTAAACATAGTCTCTTAGTCACTGAAATTTTCCAACATTTTCATTACATTTAAAGTAATATTCTTTGCATGGCAGCTCACAAGGTTAGAATGCTGGATTGACAATTGGCAGCCTCGCATTCAAGACCTGTTGCTGCCACAGGGTGGGGTGAGCTCCTGTCACATGTCCAGCTCCTGCCAAGCGGGTGATTGAAAATAGATAAATGGGTATCACTTTGGTGGGTAACTTCATGGGGATGCAAAAGGAGCCCCCAACTGGGCATCCTCTGGATAACAGTGATGTCACCAGCAAATCCTTTCACCATGGAAGCATTTCGGTGCTTCTGACACAGAAGTATTCCATACAATTTTCTGTAGACTCCTTGTTTAGTCCATTGATTTTCAAAACCATGTTTTAATTCCATGAAAACTACTTGGTCTTTTTTGGGGGGGTCCATTTTAATTTAGCTAGAATGTGCAGTGTTTGGTTCTGAGGTTAAAAAGGAGTTGGTGTAGGCATCTATACCGTACCTCTGATGCTTTCTTAAAGTTATATCTTTTCCTCTGCTTTCTCTACCCTGGGCTCTTATCATAGCTGCACAATTCTAGGTAAACACTTGGCCAAAGGAGTATACGAAATCCCATGCACCACCTGCCCCACCACATACATCGGACAAACTAACAGAAGAATAAATGCACGG
>JANHFL010001295.1:122058-141696 GCA_032468155.1 Oxyrhabdium leporinum
TTCAGCAGTAACCAGACAGAGAGAGAGAGAGAGAGAGAGAGAGAGAGAGAGAGAATATGAATGAATGAATGAATGAACGAATTGTGAGCTTTTGGATTTTAACCACACATAAAAATTAGACTTAAATAAAACAAAAATACTTCTGTTCTCTAATTCTGACTTTTTTCAAAATGTTGTGCAACTTATTTGACTTTGGTTTACTTCATACATTCACTTGAGAATTGAGAATTAGAGGGAGCACAATTGTGAGTCCTGTACAAGAACAGCTATTTTTCCATATTGCTTTTAGGCACAATCCATCAGGAAAGCACTCATAGAAAAAATGTCATTTTTAAATGCAAATATTTGAAATTTAATCCATCCAATGCTGAAAACACTTACTTTCCATTTATTTTTTAAAAAGAACATTTGCAGAGCCATGGACTTTTTAGCAGATTGATAAACTAGCATTGTGTGCTTGTAAGGATAAAATGAATCTATATCTAATAAAATATGATGTTTAAATTCATAGAAATAGAGAGCTTTGACTACATACTTGGAAAAGAATTGTACTACATAAATTTAATTCATTTATTTAATTAATTTCTATTTAAATAGAAAATGAGCAAGTCCCTCAAAGGCCAAGGATAAATGTGGGAGGTGATAAACGTCTTTTTAAAAAAAGTGTGTAGATAGTGAGAGAGTTCATTAAATATACAGATATCCCTACCAACCTGACTGGCCTAGAAGATTGCAGTCTCAGTTTTCGAAGGATAAAGTGATGGTGACTTCTATCTATAGGCTCTATATTGGTAAGAAAGGCAACATAGAAACAGTGGAGGGCATACTAATGAAGCATGTTCTGTTTGTGGCTTCACAATGCCATTAGGCTGCACACTGATTCAAATGTCTTCCAATTCATCAGATCTTGTATTACTTTATAAGAAAAGGAAATATTATTTAAAGCATATATATTTCTGAGACAAAATATACAGAAAGATACATTCATTTTCACCTATATTCTAAAGCACTAAAGAAAGTCAAAGAGTTAGGGTTGGCTCATTGATTAAAAATGCTGAGCTTGTCTGCTGGAAAGCCTGTGTTTGAGACCCAAGTGCTGCATGATAGGGCGAGCTCCCCTTAATTGCCTCAGCTCCACTTAGCACTCTGAAAGCATGCAAATGTAAGAAGATAAATAGGTATCACTTGGATAGGAAGGTAACATCCCTGCATCTTGACATATAGTCATCCAGGCCACACGACCACAGAAATGTCTTTGGACAACACTGGCTTTTTGCCTAAGAAACAGAGATAAGCATTCCCTCCCACCCAGAGTCAAAGTGACTGAATAGGGAAAACCGTTACCTTTACCTTTAAAAAAAGCCATATTTGTGCATTGACATGTTGCTGACCTAAACAGAAAACATGGCAATCAATCCAAGCAAAAGTTGTACACAATTCAGTTCCAGACACTTACATCTATCCTTTCAATTGACTTGTGATATCAAATCCCATCTCACTGGTTTCAAGGTCTCATTCTTTGGGAGGCTAAAAACAGAGTTGAATAAGTAGTACCATTCTGGAATCATCCACAAGGCAATGTGTTATTGAACTCTAGGAAAAATCACCCCAGAGCTGGCTAAATATAGAGCTATTTTTACAGGTGACTTATGCTTCAATCTTCAGAGCATTTTTCTGTTTTTTTAAGCTTTTACATTCTTTAAAGATGAATAAGGTATCGAATTAAAAAAAGTGAAATACATGCTCTGATATGTACCACACTAGGGTGTGTTTTTTTTGTTTTTGTTTTGCATAGAACTATATTTGATTTGCTGTTAGACATGTTTGACATTTCAGTAAGGAAGACAAAAGTGCCTCCAGAACTGAATAATGGATGTGAGGTCACTTTTTATATCATGCGTGCCTTCATTCCAAAGCTGTAGATTCAAGCACATCTTGCAATTCTTTTGCAAGATTCTTAGTGAAATGTTGTTAATAGGTGGCAACTTTACGTATTTGTAAGATCACCATGGTGACACAGCATCTGTTTAAACGGAACTGTCTCCTGGAGTATCTGACAGCTCAACCATACCTCCAAAGTGCTTATTCCCAAAATTTTCACCCTATCAATGAGATGCAAAGAACAATTTCACCCTACTGTTTGTTTTTTACCCTTAGGTACCAAAGAATGCATATTAACTGGAAAAAGGAATAGTGGCTATTTTATGTAGCCATTTTTAGTTACCATTCAAAACCATCATTTGATTGAAAACAGCTCATAGATGCATACTCCTAGCACACACAAAAAATATTTAAGTTGACAGATGCACAACAGTATCTAAGTTATATAGTGCCAGACATTTCAAAAATAATATTTATATACAGGGTTTTTTTTAATCTTAGATTTGCCATTGCTATCTCTGTAACATTATTTGGGTTTTTCCCCCCAGTTAATCCAATAAAAATGTAAATGCTTTCATAGAGTCCATGAGGATTTATCCACAGAAGATAAATTGCACAAATTAATATATATTACATCTAATTACGTTACAAATTTCTATAACCATTGTGAATACAATGTGTAAACTGCCTTATCCCCTCCACTCCTGCAAATCTACATCATGAGATTTTATAGTGGTAGTATAGCAGCTTACAAATTATAAAACAATTAAAAATAATTAAAATATTAAAACATTTTTAAAAAACTACAGAAACAGGGACAGGGAAGAGGTCTTCTTATCCCGTCAACAGTGAACATCCACCATGGGGCCTCAGGCCAATTGGCAAAGCCAGGTTTTAATACCCTTCCAGAAGGCCAAAAGGGAGGAGGTAGTTCTTACCTCTGGTGGTAGATTGTTCCATCAAGATGGAAGCCACAGCTCTTCTTGACCATTTCTGCTTCAATTCCTTAGCAGATAAGATCTGTAGCAGGCCTCTTCTGCTGGTCCAAATGGTATGGGCTTGTCCTATTGGGGAGACATGGCTCTTCACATGTGGTATATTCTACATCTAGGAGAAATGTGTCAAAGATGGTACATGAGCAATGCAGAGATTACTATAAGATCCTGATCTCATGATGGAACAGCAAGATAAACCAGTTGCAAATGAGCAATTTGTTTTAACAAAAGTTAGGAAATAACAAACCCTTGTCAACACATCCCTCCCTATTGGGCTCCAGTTGCATGAGATTATGACAAAGTCCTAGCTTAGATAGGAAAGCTTCCATATTTCCCCTGAACTTCTTTCTGATACAGTCTCTTTTAATACTGGAAGTGCTCACTTTTGGATCAGGTCTCCATCCTTTTGCAAATACTTAGAAGATTGTACTTTTCAAGCAGCAAATATGCTTTCATTCAGAGATAATTTAATTATATTTTTAATTTTATTATGATTTATGGTTACCTGATCTGAGTAACAATCTTGAAAAGTGGCATATATACAAAATCAATTCAAATATTTTAAAACGGAATCTACCGTACCTCATAAAAGTAATCATTTCCTTTTGAATAAGACCAAGGAAAAGTACTGTCTTGGTAGAAGTACTTTGGTTGCATACATTACTGAACCCAACCTTCATTTTAGAAAAGTATCTTTTCTGATTATTAATTGGTCTGAAATCATAATACTTGAAGATATACCTCAGCCTACATAGAAAATGCCAGGTCTAGGACAACTCAGTGTGGTCAACTTGGCATGGCCAACTCATTGCAGCCAACCTGCCATGGCCAACTCATTGCAGCCAATTTGCCATGGCCAATTGTTGAACTTTCCTGCAGCAAGCTGTCCTGCAGTGAATTGGTCACAGTGTGTTGCCTGGTGCAAACTGGCTATGGTGAGTTGGCCATGCCAAAGTGGCCATGGCAAGTTGGCTGCACCAAAGTTTCCCATTCTGGAATGTATCAGAATGTACCAGGCATTCTTTAAATATTTTATTAAGGCTGTGTAAGCAATGATTGTATGTGTGTGTGTGTGTGTGTACACACATGCATACATACATTTTCTCTATTTACTTATAATTTCCTTACTCTGTCTATAACTAAACAGCTCTTCCAGTTCAGACCACAATATTGAATTTTAAGCAGAACAAAAATCAACAAAAATGTGTTGATTACTTCCATCTTTGCTAACCATCTCTCTTACATGAAGTCTAATAACAATTACAGCTCAAGCCACAATGATTTCCTGGGGATTTAAGAGCTCTCCTAGTTAAAAGAATCAAAGAACAACTTAAGGGTGTCAACTTTTTCATTAATCCAGAAACTATTCCCAAAATCGTGCACAAACATTGATTACAGAAGCTAATAAACAGAGAAAGCTTCAGTAGTTAGCTGGTATTGATTTTATGTTTATTTGCTGTAGTGTAGAATGAACATGTACCATGTCTATACCTTTGAACTGAACCTAAGCAATGCCTGCTTTTTAGTTTGCACCACTGAAGAAAGTTTAACATCTTCTTCAGTTCTGTTTAGAAACTGCTGCTTTGATGCTTCAAATCGTGGCCTTGGAACAATCATTGTCTCAAAACATATTTTTAATGAAATGTACTGGCCTTCAGGGGTTCCTGGGCTTTGTAAGTAAATATTTTCTCATTGCACCACATCAACCTGATTTTGATTCTGTTTCCCATCAACAAACTCACAAATGCTGAGACTACAATTTGAGTCCTTGCTATATATTCCATATTTTCAAGAGTGAGGCAAAAAAGATTTTTATCTTCTGTCTAAATCATGGATATACAATCTTTTGGCTTGCTTGGACCACATTGAGTAAAGAGGATTTGTCTTGGACTACAAATAAAATACATAATATAGTTAATATATGTAAATCACATAATCTTGTGGGGCTGTTTTACTAGCCATCCATGATTGCATGTGGCCTGTGGGCTATGGGTTGAACATGCCCGTTGAAATCCTTTATCCTGGGCCAGCTGATACAAACAGAAAGCCAGGAAAACTCAAATTTGAAAGTCTGAATTGGTGTATTGTCACAAGCACCTGACAATAGCTGGGGTAATTAGCCAGAGAGCTGCTAATATAGGTGGTCCTTGACTTGCAACCACCCTTGAGCTCAGAATTTATGTCACTAAGTGAGAAATGTGTTAAGTGAGTTTCGCCCCATTTTTATAACTTTTCTTGCCACAGTTGTTAAGTGAATCACTGCAGATGTTAAATTAGTAACACGGTTATTAGGTGAATCTGGCTTCCCCATTGATTCTGCTTGTTAAAAGGTTACAAAAATGATCACATGACCAACAATCTTTCTATGCAGAAAAGTAAATTTCTGCAATGCAGAAAAGTAAATGCTATTACTGCAAAAAAAAGACATTTCTAAAAAACCTCCATATAAAGCATAGGATGGACAATGTGAAGAATGAGAAGATGATAGTCAGGTAATTGACTGTCCAGTTGTGGGAAAAGGTTCATTGGCACGGGGCTTTGGAGGCAGCATTCTATGTCTATAGCTACTAATCCCCACAAAAACAGGTCTTTGACCATTACAAAGAACTTTGAACAACAATAAAAGACTGTAAGGAACATCTTGAAATTAAAATACTTACCATGGTAACCCATGAGTAACTTGGGTAACTAGCAAGTTTTCTAGTAAATGTTAGTTAATGCTGTATGAATAAAAAAAACCCGAACCAAAAATCCAAGCCATACCACATATATTTATTTCTCTGAATGGTTCATTAAAGGGCTTTGAATTATTTATATTCATTTTTCTCTCCACTGTATAATCAGATTTGCAATATGGAACTCTTGCTTTAAAAAAACCAAAACCTTGCATTGTTCACCTGCCGCATTGTTAAATGTTGGGGTGCCATTCAGCAGACAACCGTATTTTGAGTAAGATTAGAATGAAGTTTAAAAAACAACAACTCCTTGGGGGTGTTTGAAAAGTATTTATGAAGTGACATGTCATATGCTATTGTTTATCTGTGGCTGTAATGCATCCAGCTGAGGCCTGCATCATTTCCTTCTCTAAGCAAAATCAAAACAAGAATGCTGAAATCCCATTTGTTTCATTGCGAGGTAAGCATAACTAACATAAGAGCCTAGTTATACCTTTTCCTGTTGAACCTTTTCGTAGTTGCTGCCACAAAGAAATTCTTGGCCTCCAGCTGCATTTCAGCATTGCCTTGTTGTTTGTGATATTAGCTAAAGAGTAGGTTGCCATATATACCACTCTTTACCAATAACCCCAAGGATGGAGATATTTCAGGAGCATGAGACAATTATTAACGCCCAAGACAAGTTAACAATGACTAATGTCTTTTCTGGACAACAGGCAGGCAGGCAGGCAGACTGTTTTCCTTTTTATATCCTCTTTGTTATAAAACTTTAGACATAAGTAGGTGGAGAGAGATAATTAGGGAGGGAGATAATTCTTCCATACTTATTAGGAATTCACACGTAAGCCTTAGGCATATATCGGAAGAAAATACTTACAGAAAAGTTCAGCTTGCCTTTAGAAATCATGGGCGCTTCATCACTGGAGGTTTTTAAGAAGAGACTGGACAGTCACTTGTCTGAAGTGGTATAGGTTGTCCTGCTTGAGTAGGGGGCAGGACTAGAAGACCTCCAAGGTCCCTTCCAGCTCTATTCCATTCTAAAGTAATAAAATGAACAAAAAGGGAAAGCAGAATAAGTATTTGGAAAATAAAAAACCAGAAGCAAAAATACATAGAGGAGAATGATTGCTGTAAGATGAGGATGAGAGGCATTATGCAATATGTATTCACAGGAAAAGATAGTTGCAAAAACATAATGAAACTGAACAAGAAACAATTAAGATCAACAGTCGCAGAGAAAATGCGACTTTGGAATGAGTGAATTCCAATGAGTGAAGATGACTAAACAAAGAGCCTCCACAGAGTGAAAAGAATTTAAAGAAATAAAACTGATGCAACTAAATTTGGGGTGAAGCTAAATGACAAGAATGCTTTACAGATTTGTATGGGAGTGGTGGGAATATGTTCAAAAGTGTAGTTAAAACAAGTGCTAGAAATATTTGTGTTCAAGACAAAATTGATGAAATCATATGTACTGTGACAATTTTGAAAAATTGTAAATTTGCAGAGGTAGGACATATGACTGCAGAAATTGAAAACTATGGCTACAGTTTGCATACTGTGAACCTTACTTAACCACTGAGAAACTTATTTAACCGGTGTGAAAGCTAATGATTGTAAGTATGCTGTTATCATTTTCCTATACAGAAGAAACAACAACCAGAGTAAATGCAAATTAAGTTGGCCTGGGAAGGCGATTGGCTGAAAAGTGATAATGAGTAGAATTTGTAAGGGGAAAGGGGGGGAAAGCATAAGCTGGGTGGGAGCTGTACAGACCAAATTCTCTTTTTCAGCAGGATACTGAGAAATGCATGGATGTGAGAAAGAAAGTTTTAGAGATAGTACATGACAAAGTGAGTTGGGCTGAATTGTGTAATGTTATTTAATGTTCTATGTAAGTATGTAATTGAAGATGGCGGAACGTAATAAAATTGGTAAATGGAAGCATTGTGAGAAAAAAACTGAATGTTTGATGAATAGTTCAACTTTGAAGTGAGAAGATAAGAAAGGGTGTGGAATGCCCCTTGGTTTAGCTATTTATAGACAAATATTGCTATATTGTTGGCTTAGAACTTGACTGATTTTCAGGAAATGTTAGGTAAACTGTATAAGGCAATGAGGACTATGAATCTGAACATCAGTGTATCACATAAGAATGAATGATTGCAATTTACAACCAAATGGTGAACAATTGAACACACAGATGAAACTATGTACCACGACAGAATAATGACTAAAGATGGGGGAGTTTAAAAAAGGGAGCAAATGTAAGGAAGTCATATATGGTTTGTTGCAAGCGAAGAATGTTTGTCGAAAAAAGCAAAACTGGTTGGGTTTAAGAGCCTATTTTGTTATGTGGAAGTGATAGTTTTGTACATCAGGAAAAACATAAAAGTAAATTGAAAACAGTGGAAATGGGGTACTTAAGAAATTTTGTTACACAAAGTGATTGGGTCTAGAATATTTCACTGCTGAATGACTGCTGAATACAAAAGTGAACAAACAATATATGGGAAAAAGTACATTGAAGTGGTTTGTCATTTGGAGATAGTGAATGAGGGTTGAATTGCACAGCAGATACAGGAAGGAAGAGTGAATGAATTGAAAAGAAAAGAAAGACCAGGAACGTTGGATGTGGTTGGATGGAGTTGAGAAGAATCTAAAAAAGAGGTTAGTACCTTAGAATACAAAACACAATATATGAATTTGTGGATGGAGATTGTGAAATTTAGTATGGTTTGCAAGGATAGAACAATATAGAGCAGTGTACAGTAGTGAATAGTATTTGTATAAATAAACACCCACATCTTGGCTCACTGCTCTTAGCTCACATCTTTATTTGTTGAGTTACTGTCTTTCCTTTTTTTGTGCTCTACATAACAATGCTTATCTTGTGATTCTTATGAATGCTTGTCTTGTGATTCTCATACTTTTTATGTATGTAAGCTTTCTAAAAGATACTAAATTGTTGGAGATATATAAAACAGGGTAGATTGGATTAGGAATGAAAACAAAAATGTCTCCTTCCCATTTTTGGACGTTGGGTGGAACAGAAAAAATCCATATAACGTCTTTTATGATAGGAGATGAGGTTGGACAAGTTTTAATTAAAAAGGATATATATTCTTGGCACTTTTCATACAGCAAATTATATCCCGGTTTTGTATTTGGGAGTCCTTGGAAAAATATGTGGCATTCAGGGTGCATCATGAAAACCAGCTTCATCAAGGATGTGTGTGTTTTTGAAGTACTAAACACAAGAAAGCCTGTTTAGTATCCTCATAACCACAATACAGAAACAGTAAATTGGGCGGTGATTCAAATCTCCTGAGAAATGACTGCATGTGATTATTTACCTCTTTTTGTTCACTTTAAATATGTTTAAATATGAATGGGTTTCTAATCTTTCTGGCATTGCTGTTGCTAATATTTTGCTTGTTCGAGAGTAGCAGTACCTGCATTAATATCAGACTAGACAAGGTAACAAATTATGTTCCACATGAATCAAAATGTTCATTAATGGGCTAAATGAGACAGCAGAAAATATTTTCAGTGAAACCATCATTGATAAAAATCTGCATGGAAGGATAAACTTTCAAAATTACTTCCATGGATTGCTGCATAAGTTTATAAGCAATAAAAAGAATGGTGCATCAAAAAGCAGAAAGTATATCTAAACCCCAGGGCTACTTAGAATGAACAATGACTTAAATATAAACTAGAAGTTTGATACTCCTGCTTAGAATGAATGCCTTTGTTTAGTGGCATGAAAACTAAGCATAATGGGTTTGACTTCATATGTTGTTTTCTCATCCCATTTTAAAAACATTCAGAAGTTGTTTCCCTAGGTAACAGGTTAAAAAAAGGAACTGAGCTCACCTGATCCTACCAGCTGGCCCCATCTTATCTGGAACCAATTTAGCAGTATTTGTGAATGGAGCTCTGTAAGCAGAAATCTTTATTGAAAATGATGCAGGTTCTCTGCCAAAGTAAGTCTTAAAGGAATGGAAATGAATTATTTTTCATGAATGGTCTCTTACTCAAGTACCTGTTAGTACTTAAATAGGAAACCACCAAAAATGCCATGACTTTAGTTTGATTGGGAAAGTGATGAAAACATCCCCAAAGATAGCAGTAGGAGATATCAAGCAAATAATGTGGATATGTTCTTGAAATCACCAGAAATTAAGTTATACTTGATAGAAGAGGATAGAAGAGAGATTTCAAAATTGAAATACTTTTGAGTATCTGCAGAACCTTCCTTCTCTTCCAGTCAAGCTTAACATTAAAAACCATTGTCTCATGAAACTGTAAACTAAACATCTAAATTAGCTGACCTCTGTCCCAGATTATTCAAAGTATTCATCACTATAGTCCAAGAGAATATTAAATGTTCATTTGTTTTAGGAAGAAAGTCAATCAGATAATAAAGCCTGATGTTTATTCTATTCTGCACATGAGATAAGGAGATACATCTATTTGTTCCATTTTGGCACTCCAGATTTTTAATTTAAAAAGCTAAGCGTAGATGAATTATTTATTGAACACAGATTAATTTAAAAGATCCTATTACTGGAAGCAGAGCAAAGATCTGAAAGATTAATTCTAGGAGGAAGCAATGTATGAAAGCATGAATTTTGAAGGATATACCACAATAAACTTACAAAAAGGGAGAAAAATTATGAAAAGGAAATTGGTACATAAATACTTGTATGTGTAATTGGGACTACATAAGCAAAGTTCCAGCCAAGGTATTTGTCTTTTTTGCCTTCATGTTAAGCCTGTAGTCTTGAATTTGGTGACCAGGATCCTACATTGCAAAATGTAGTGCCAACCCCCATTAACTTTATACTCAATAATGACTCTGGATCCTACATGGATTCTAGAACTTTGCCTTAAAAAAATAACCAAGGATGAATAACTACAGATCAAGGCTTTCTCTGGAAGTATGCCCATCTGCTTAAAGGACAAAGTCATGCAGGATTGTATGGAGCATGTAGGACTGGGAGACAGCACTAGAATAAGTGTAGCTAGCATTTTATGAAAATGATACTTTACAACTGGTTATGTTCTTGATGGCTGATTTGTGAAAGCATCCATAATATGTTATCAGAATCCCAAACTCAAATCTCTAAAATGTTGAAGCTCTTCAATGTTAGTTATAAAATTAAAAAAAAAACCATGAGATACAGGTTATAATAGCAGTTGCTTACAAATAGATGGGGAATATCCTCACTGAAGATCTGGAAGATCAGCTAATGAATGGAATGAAATATCAAGGAAAATTCTCTCCAGATGCAATTCAGACCAATGCCACTGACAGACTAAACTATCTGATTTGTTTAAACTATTCTTACTTCTCTTGTGGTGATGTTCTACAACTTTAATCAATTATTCTTTGAATATAACAGATTTTCAGCATTTGTATTTGTCCAGTCACTTGGTTGTGTTGCCGATGTAGCAATTCATGCTAGAATCATCTACAATTTAATTATTTTAGTACCAGGTCATGATCTTTCAATTAGAAGGTAATACCTAATGATCTAAGCTGATCCCAGAAACTAAAAAAATCAGGCCTAGTTAACATTTGGGTGAGAAACCACCAGGAAAATACAGGGCTGGACAAGAAAGTCAAAAGCATATCCCAGAAGAAGACTGACAATGACAACTTATTTTTATGGTATTGTTAAGAAAATTTTGAGAATGTGTCCAATAGTCATCATTAGTTAAGGTTGATTGATCAGAGATCTTTACAAAACTATGATCAATTATTAGGCCTTCAAATTCTGCCCTGTCCCTAAATTTCAGTGTTTTATTAAAATACTTGAACATTAGAATTACCTGGTGTTTGAAGATTTAACCAGATTTAATTAAGGATTTAGATGTGATTTTATTCATTCATTTATATGTATCCCACATTTATTATTTTTATCAATAATTCAAGGTGGTGAAAATACCTACTATTCCTTCCTCCTCCTATTCCATGTCTGTTGCAATATGTTTGGTTTTCTGCACCACAGTGGAAGATGAATAGTCTAATGATAGAAAAGATCCATCTTAATTCAACTATTGTTAATCTTAAGCTTAGAAAAGTAAGCCTTAGGGTAACATATTTTTGTTCTGGGTATTCTGTGTTCGATTTCAGAATGCAAATAAAAAATCTAGTATGGGAACAAAAATGATATGGTGGTCAGGATGATTTAAACATCCTTGGTCCTCTTTCTCTGGCCTCACATCAACTAATATCTTCCATCACAATATTCCATTTCAGAGATAGTTTAGAGTAGAATATTTTCATAGCAATAAATTAGACAAGGTAATGTAAGCACTATGTATCTCCCTGATTCTGCTTTCTATTTTTTTCTATTTTTTTGTTAATTCCTAAACCAATTAAAATCTTTTACTTAATTCAGAAAAGATATCTGCCATCACAATATTCCATTTCAGAGAAGACCTAATCAGTCCTTGCCCTTTCCATTTTATTTGTAAGTATGTACAGAAGGACCTTCATCTGGATTGTGGGTCTCATTCAGAGAGGCGGGAAATTTGATCTCTTCTTCATTATCTGTTATTTTTCATAAGCTGTACTTGTCAGATTCAGATACTTTTTTCTATTCTCTTTCCGGGTTTTTCTTTGGAGCAGAAATTAAAACTGTAGGGATTTTTTAAAATGCAATTATTTTGATGAAATCTGGCAGTAGGAGCAAATTTATCAGTGACTGTATGGCTACGTTTTCTAAACCTAGGTATCCTATGGTTTCAGACATTAATGCTATAGAATATTTAGAATGACTGTTAAATGGATCTTTGGCAACAAAATATATGTGAATTAATGTTTGTCAGCCATAATTTGTTGTTCTACTTAGTGATGCTAATTAGGCTTCCATTAATACCTCATTTATATTTGGAAGTGTTATGTGCATGTACTTATCTTGGCTCACCTTGGATGTTAATATGGCATTTATATCTGTTTTACTGATAGATTGAACTCTTGAGTGGCTCATCAGCTTCATGCATTTCTGCAACTGGACAGCTAATTTAGTATGCCTCAAATTATGGACCATAAACTACTCAATATATCCTATTAACCTTCTGTATTGAGCCTGAGCAGAGAAAGTCTATAGATCAGCAAAGTTCAGACTTTATCAAATTAGAGGACTTTATCACCCCAGGAGAAATTTCTTTTCAACTAATATTTGACAGTGATGCCTTATGTAATATTTTCAGATAATTATTTTTAAAAAGACAAATCATTCTTAAATAGTTGGGCAATGTTGGGTCAGTATAATACATTTTTATTCATATCATTAGATAAAACAGATTAATTCAACTAGGTTTTATTTGTAAAATGACCTAGAAAGCTTCACAAATATGCTTTAAAGAATTTGCAAATAGAACCATTCTTGAGAAAGAAATATCACTGTTCTTCAATCACATAGACTGATTCTTTTGGGAAAAAAAGTCAGCTTTTAAAAAGGTTGCTTTTAGAAAGTTTTGAATCTGAAATGTTTCCTGTGCTACCATTGACAATACTGTTCTCTGTGGCATAACTTGTGTGTTGTCAGAAGCCTGCTTTTCCAAGCACCATTAGAAAAAGCTATTGGAAGTCTATGTAGATGGAAATGAATGTGGAACCTTGTTTTAGAAGGGACAGGGAATGGCATGTGTACTGTAAAAATTTGTTGACTAAAAATGTCAAAGACTTTATTAGATTTCAATTCTCATTTTCGTCCTGTTTCTCAAGATAGTTTCATGTAGTATTTCTTTCTCCAATTTTATCCCCAGTGTCTCAATCCTCTGAGACAGGTTGTGCTGAAAGACTAAATTATAAACCAAAAAGCATCTGGTGAGTTTCTGTACCTGAGTATGAACTTAAAATGTTTCTCATCAGTCTTAGTCTAATACCTTAGCTATTCCATACTGTGTGTAGTATGTACTACATCTAAATGGAGTCTGAAACAAAATATAGAATGTGTGGACAGCTTTCATCTATTCATCCTTTTTCCAGAGTATAATATTTCATCTCCCCTCTGTGCATTTTTGTTCCCTCTCTTGTTTAGCAGTCAGCCAATATTCTGTGGTCACTGAACACGGTTCTCACTATGTTCATTTGGAATCTATTCCAAATCTATATATATGGAAGTAGATTCCAAATGAAAATATATATGTGTGTGTGTACGTGTTTGAAATACTGATGTTTTCTTGAACTTGCTGATCCCTATTTCTTGTGAGTAGATGGTACCATTTTAGAACAGGAGAGTGATGCTGTGTCTATTTAGAAATAAGGCATTTTCAATAGGGTTTGTTCTCTAGAATATGTGCAATGTTTGAAGCCTAAATTATAATCAGACTGTTAAAGTCTATTGAAGTACATCATTGAGAATCTCTAGAGTTCATCATTTGGGGAGCAAGAAGAAACAAGAATCAGATTAAGTCTAATTATTGAGAAGCTTTCACAACTATCTGGCACTGTGCTCACACATAAGAGAATGGTATCAGTGGACTTGAAAACGCCAAGTTTTCAAAGATTTCAAAACGGTTTTAAGTTTGGGGAGAGAATAGAAGTCCAAGCTTCTAGTCTTAATTCAAAGTGTTAATAGAATCTCAATAATTTGAGAGAGTTCCAGTCACCCAGGTATTAAGATCAACTAAGAGGTTATTTTCTAAGAGGTTCTCCCATTGTTGGGAGAGGTACTTATTAAGAATTACTGATGTTTATTCCACTGATATTCTTTATCCTGATATCTATGATATAGGCCAGTTAAGAAGTGTTTATCCAAAAATATATGCATAAAAAAGCCCAATGTTGATTGAGCATGCTCAGGGTTCTTGGAATCATAATTGTTTACAGAAGGATTATTGTATCCAGGAAATCTAGGATGGAGGAAGGGAAATAGAAAGGAGTGGCCAAAATCTTTTATTAATCGTATCCGAAGCAATCATATTTTGGTAATGGTGTTATCAATTTGCTCTGATGTCCCAAACATATTTCATGTAACTATATAACTGCTATTTTTCAGATTCAACAAAAGATTTAATTGAAACTTGTTGTGCTGCTGGACAACAATGGGCTATTGATAACAATGAATGTATGGAAATTCCAATAAGTGGAACAAGTGGTGATACTTGCAGGTATGTAAAATAAAAGCTTTTTTTAAAAAACAAACAAACAACCAAACATAAAAATTTGAGTTTACAAATATCCTACACACTATAATATAATCAACTTGATACTCTTTATGCCAGGTCAACACTAGGTGATGCTACTGTCAGATATATTGCTTAGATTATTATTATGAAGCATTTCAGATATTTTATAATAATATTTGTATTTAATGTTGCTGATATACTTAAATGCTCCATTCTAAACATCTCAGGTTTCTCAAATCTGTTTGCATCTATTATCATAACTCTGGAAGAGGATTGTGCATTTTCAGACCTCCATGAACAATGTCCCCATCCCCCACCCCCATGCAACCATCTGCATCTTATCCTTTACAAAATACTAGCTGTCATATCAGGACTGTTGTGAAGGCACAGGATTCTGTTGGGCAAATTTTAAAAAGGTGTCCCTGAAATGGAAAGAATTCCTGCTCCCTGTGCCGCCCTGCTTGCAAACAGTCTTCTCAGGGACAAGCTGTTCCCACCACCACCACCACCCATTTGCTAAGCGACTCAAATGTCCTTCCTTCCACTGGAAGTGTAAACTACTCTTTTTATTATTATTATTCTTTTATCCAAAACTCAACAACTCTCAACTATGATGCCTTTTAATTATATTTGTTTTAATATATTTTTTTTTAATTTTAAGCAGCCTAGAGTCACTTTATGGTGGGACAGGCTGCTATAGAAATATGATAAGTAAGGAAATAAGGAAATAGATTCTCTGTACTTTGCTGGTACCCTCTCCATGTGGTGCCCTCTTGCAAAGCTCTGTCTAAATAATTGAACATAGTGTTATCAACACTGACGGGGCAAGCTACTGTATATAAATAGAGTTCAAGTCCCATTCCCTTTGACACTGTATCAAAATGACTGCAAGCAAGCAACCAACTCAGAGAGCACCAATGAGTCCCCTATTGTATATTCTGTCAACATTCATATGACTGTTTGCAGATTAAAAGTTCAGTTCTTTCGTATATCTATAATAGTGAGTGCATTATTAAAGACATATGAAGAAACAGAACTCTTGATCTAAAACAGTAGAGGTAGTCCGGTAAAGAAAAAGAAATCTAATTATTCTAGCTATGAAGAAAAAAACAACGGTCTAGCAAAATGGGAAATTAAATTGTTGAAGTTCACATTTAAAATGCTCCCCTAGTAAAAAGGTGTCGTATTTTAATGGATCTTTATTTTCATTTCATATGCCAGTGTCAGGCTGAATGCCTGCTCCTAAAATTCTATTAATTTCAAAGCAACTCACTGTAGCATAATTTACAAAACATAGCTAGTCTTTATATTGTGAATTTGCAAAAGAACGCGTCTTGTGATAAAAACATGGCATTCAGTACTGTGACAGAATGGAAAGAATAAATACCATCTGCCATTCTGTCATGTGATCTTCCAACCATACAAACTGTTTGTGATAACGTGAGGTAGGAAAAGAGCCCGGGACACATACATAAACAGTTTCAGGGGCTAAGAATCTGGCAGGGAGTTAGCTGTGTTGAGCTTTGAAGAGAAGAAGAAATAAAATGACTTGTGAATAAAGATGCCATTTGGCAGTCTTGGGCTGCTGAACAAACACAGATTCCAGGATGATTTTGGCATACAAATTTCTATGCAGGGAGGAGAATGACAGGATATGGGAACTATCTAGTTGGCTCAGATTTCCAAAAACAGAAAAATTCAATTCACCCTATAGAAGTTCAAGGTCGTTGTGGCCACAGGAGATGGCTAGCAGTCAGGCTCTACACATTTGGTTGCTCTAGGCAAAATCACCTTCTGGCACCCTCTATGTTTTGGCTCATCTTCCAATTTTATTAGAAATTTCAAAAAGGCACTTCCTTAGTTCTTTTTTTCTCTGAGTTTTTGAGCTTTATACTTCTGATTTTCAGCCCCATATATATTTTTTCTTGGACATTTTCACCCTATTTACACAGCAAATAATTTTAATTACTTCAGCATTGATTGTTGCCATTGTTGTTTGTCATCGTGCTGATTCCCCCGTAAAGAATTCTGAACAAGTCAGGCCATGATTTTCAAACTTCACAAACATTGGCCAGGCTATCTCACTTCTTTTATACGGATGATTTTGCTGTGTGGGAAAACACCATCTAAAATGGAGTCTTTGAATGTATCATTTTCTCTGCTCTTTTTTTGTACCTATGAACTTTGTCATAAAATGTAAATGGCACATGTTTGGGTTATAGCTTAAGGAGATATAAGGAGTTATATCTTCAAAGCTCAGTAGTTTTGTATAGGTTTGATTTCTTCTCCATTTTTAGTGCTAACCACTGGCATTTTTATGCCTAAAGCAAGACACAAATTTGATTGTACTGACTCATATATAACACCTTCCTGCACCATTTAGGTACACGTTTCTATGATAGTGCTCCATTCAATTTATTCAGAGAAGCCTAACCACCTGCTAGGTAGTTTATGTTAAGCAAAATGATATAAATAGAAACTGCCAGTTGTATGACCTGGTATAAATATTCATTTAAATTTTGAGAAGACATATTTTAAACCAATACTGCTTGTATCTTATTTCTTCCATCTTTACTGTATAAGAGTATTTTCCAGTTGCAGCCTGTGTCTTGAAAGCAATTTTTTTTTTATTTGTTGCAGAATTGCTCAAAAGCAGTGCTGTGTCTCATATTTAAAGGAGAATAGCTGCATTGCTGGCATGATTGCTGCCAGAGAAGGTGATTTATGTGGATCAGATGAAAGCGATACCTGTGGAGGATCATTTTATAAGGCAAGATATTCTTATGAATCTTTGTGGCATCCTTGCTAATACAAACCAGCTTATGCTTGGAACATTTTAAATCTTTTTAAACTTAAAAAAACCCCAACCCTGAATTTTACTCAATTGCAGAGCATCATGGGTAGGAAATAATTTTTAAAAGTTACTTAGCTAAGTAGTTTGGCTGTTTGCCTCTATTTCAGAGCTTAGGCCAGATGTACAATTTATCTAGCCGATAAGAATTTCATTAGTGCTTTGCTTAAGCAGTCTGTCTCCACTATTATAGTTAACAGCATGACAGGATTTTTTTTTTAAACGATCACATTATAGATAAATTGTTGAGTTCCACGTGTGGTTTAGACATATATATTGGCTTAAAAATAAACCGAGCAATTAAACTGATTTAAACTTTAAAAATATATTATCTGATTATATTATTCTTTGTGAAGGTGGTGTCTGGCAAAATCGGCAGTACAGCTTAGTTTCTGCAACTCAAGGTCTGATTCCTTATGTGTGAAACCTTTTCTTCCAGATCTTAACTATATTTAAAAGATTTCAAAATTAATATTGAGCACAGAATAATTTTGATTGATTACAGTTGGTGTTGACTCTTAGTGACCGTATAAATTTTTCCCCCCATCAAAACCTGTCCCTGGTCCTTAATACCTTGGAATGGTATACTCATTGTTACTTTTATTGAGTCCATCCACCTGGTTGCTGGTCATCATCTTTTCTCCTTCCTTTCACCTTTCTCAATGTTAGAACCTTTTTGGGAGAGATAGAGCTTTTTGCATAATGTGTCTGAAATAGGGTATTTTGAGTCTTATATTTAGTCATTTGATTCTCACAACTATATTTTGTATGGCATTATCAAGATATGCATTAACTCTGACTCATTAGGTAATATCCAAATATCTTGCAAATACATTTATCAGAATGAAAAATATAAACCAGTTCATGGGGCAATTCAAGTTGTAATTACTGAATGATTGATTGAAAATATTATTTAATGTCTTCTGAAATAGTAAAGCTATAGATATTCATATGGGGGCAAGGAAGAAATGTGCTTTGTGACATTAGAATGAAAGTTTCATCTTTGACATATGTGGGTGTGATGTCCTGATGCAAGTCTGAAAGAGCGGAGCTGTGCTACGGTCACAACACATGTCTTGCCTGTTTGAGATCATTGTAGTTATGGGTGGATGCCTATGATGACAGAGGGATGTAGAGTAGAAGTCATGGTGATACAAATGTACATTAAGCATGAAATAAAAATAGTGAACTCTAATTCATTTGTATTTGGAGTACCTTAAGTGTCAGATAATTATATGAAGCCTTTAGTATATTGATTTATTGTAGACTTCCCATCTTTGCCCTCAAAGTAAGTTTCACTACCCACATCCGTGATGTGAAGATTGGAATGATGGAATCCAAAATACATGAAGAAAAAAAGAAAGATTAAATAGTTATGTTTCTGTTGTTCTCATATCGCATTTATATGTAATTATCTCAAATAATACTTTGCAAAATGAAGTGCACTTTATTATTTTTCTTAGCATTTATCCTTCTGTGGTTGTTAGGAAAACATACTCTGGGATCCAGGACAATTTAACTTAATTATTCCATTCCAAATGCTTAAATATGCAAGCATTGGCCTACCTGTCAGTTAGTGTCCTGAACTTGTGTGACACCAAGGCAAAGCAGCGCTTCACCTTCATAGAGTCTCAAAAAAGATTCCCTCACCTTCATAAACTGCAACCATGTTTGTAATATATATAAGTGGTCATATAATATGCTTGTGTCTGAGATGTGAGATATGGATGTGGAGACAGATTTCCATTTTCCTTTTGCAATGTTCAGATCAGGTTCTGACTGCTTTCTGGGTCTGTCATCTGCAACCTCCACAGAAAAAGTGCCATTCAGATGGTCTACCCTAGGCATCTGATGGATCTAGCAGGTCCACAAAGGATCCTTGGGGAGTTCCATAGCAATCTATCAGGCAGCTCTGATTGAATGAGCCACTGGCAATGAAAGGCAAGCCAAATGGTGGACAAGATTGCCCCAAGCAACCTCTTTCTGCTAGCATATTTTAATATTTTAACGGAGCCTAGGTGGCGCAGTGGTTAGAGTGTTGAACTGCAGGCCACTTCTGCTGATTCAATCTAGCGGTTCAAATCCC
>JANHFL010001295.1:141796-166288 GCA_032468155.1 Oxyrhabdium leporinum
GATTTGAACCGCTAGATTGAATCAGCAGAAGTGGCCTGCAGTTCAACACTCTAACCACTGCGCCACCTAGGCTCCTAGTTTTAAATCTGAAAAGCGAGAGTACAATCAGCTCAATCAGAAGATGGTGAAATTTATACGGGCCACTGCCTGTTGTGTATGACCAGAGGAAAATCAATTTTCCTTTTTCCGTTTGCCCTCTGTATTTGCTGACCAGATGAACTGTGTACTTAGAGCTGAAGCAATTGCTTTTAATCAATGGGCATTTTAAAGTTCAGCTCTCCTCTCTGAGTTTTTCCTCCTGCCGGTTTACTAGATCAATAACACTTACCCTTTAGTTTCCCTTTCCTGTCCAACACATAGCAATGAAAAGAAAATAGCTAATTTATCCCATGTGTTAATGTTTTGGCATGTTTTGAGCTTGCCCAGAGCTTGCGAGCTTGTAACCTGAACTTGAACCAAAGATGTTTACCATTAGAAACAAACCTTTTTTTTTCATATTTTTTTCATTTTTTTCTGTTTTGCCTCTATTGCAAGTGATCACTGTTATGTGTTATATCATTCATTGAATATGAACCTTATTTTTTTTCACAAACTGACCTATGCTTTGTGATTATCTTAATAATCTTTATTTATAAACCATGGTGTGTGGGGCAGAAATTTGATAGCTATCTAGCCAGATGGATAGATAAATTACAGATAAAGTTGTTCTGCGTGCATAAAACCTCTGACCTGTTGCAAATCTTAATTCATGGGTCAGTGTCTTTATTGCTCCTTATTCTACACCTTTGCTTGTTGTGTAACATTTTTGCAATACGGAGTGCCACAAATAACTCTTTGGATCCATCACTTGGCTATCTTGCAGGCATCCTGCATCCTCCTTATCCTCTGCAGCTTTATATGGGAAGGCTGAGTAAGATAAAATGACAGGGCTGACAGTGATTATTTGCTTTGGGAGTGGGGGCATTGTCAAGGGAAAAGCTGCCCCAGGGCACTCAGGAAGAGGCAAGAGCTGTTGACAAGAATCTTCAGCTGGATGAAGATCAAATTATCTATGCCCATTGAGGATCCCCTGTCATCTGTAGTACTGTGTCCATTATTAGTCAGAGGTATGTTAAACCATCCTGTAGAAGAAGTTATTTCTTTTTTTAACACAGTCTACACATATCATATAATGTACATAGACTAAGTGTTTTCCATGAATTCTCATCACGATTGATGACTACGGAATGTTGTCAGTGACAGAGATAGAGGATCACCATGAAGCCTTGTCAATTAGTCATGAAGCTGAAATGTCAAACAGCCTACCTGGGGATGACCAGGATGAGTGCCTTGCCTATCCAGGAGAGCTTTGCCAACACCTCTGTATCAACACTGTGGGGTCCTACAAGTGCTCATGTTTCCCAAGCTTTACTTTGCAAGATGATGGACTCAGCTGCAATCCAGGTGAGAAAATAAACTCAGGTGAGAAAATGTCTGTTTTGATCTAACTATAACAGCATTACTTTCATAGTTAGTATCCCTTCATTAATGAAGTACCCGTTAGTTTCTAAATATATTCATAACTTAGTGACTTAAGTATTTGGTGAACTTTGATCTTCAGCATTTTTTGTTTGTTTGTTTTATCACCTTTATCTTTGCTCTTACAAAGATGAGACATTGCATAATGCTTCAATCATTGCCGATTGAGAATACCTATATATGAACCCTTCTTCAATAGCTCCACCATATCCAGGAACAAGTAATATTGCAAGCCACCCAGAGTTACCCTGTAGTAAGACAGGCAGCCAATAAATTGGATAAATAAATAAAAGTAAATACATACAAATCACTTGTATTTATCCTCATATGTGGATAAAAGTTCAACAAGGTTTTTCAAAAACCAACTAAATAGCCCACGACAAACATTTAGCATTCTTTCTTATTTTCTAGGGCTTGTTTTTTATTCAAACATTGTGACATCCTGAATAATTGGACATCTATAACAATCTCTACCAGACTGCCAGTGATGTGCAGCTGTAACTATCTTGTTTTACTTAGTAGAAACTAGTTTAGGAACTAGTGAACTTTTATGGTGGGTATTTGAATATTCTACTTAAGCAACCAAATTGGCTTTATTATTTTGGATCAATCAGATGACAGTCTTCAAAAACATCTGGGTGGAAGTAAGACATTATTTTTCATTGTCAGTTGGTTCATTCCATAGACTAAATGTTCTTCTTGCAGTCATCTATTAGGTGTAATCCTACTGAAAGAGGAAAAGATGGTCACAAACTTAAATAACTTTGCAAGACTATTTGTCATGATAACTACGTACTGTTTTCCATATCCAGAGGCAATGTGCTATATTGCTGGGAAATGGAAGTTACCAGCAAACAGCAGCCCTTTTAAGGGTTATGGGGTTCTGAACACTATCTGGGTAACCAGCATGGCCTTTAATCCAGCAATTTCTTCTTAAGATCTACTAGTAATCATTGTACTATAGGTGGTCCTCAACTTACAACAATCAGAAGCTGGCTGGGAGAGTTGCAAAGGGCAATAAACACATACTGGTCATAAATACATGTCAGGTGCCAAATGCTCAAATTTTGATCATGTGACCATGGGGATGCTGCTAAATGCAAGGATCAGTCATAAATTACTTGTTTCAGTGCTTTTGCAATTTTGAATGGTCACTAAATGAATGGTTGTAAGTTGAGGATTACCTGTATGTCTTCCAAATTTAATTCACATTTATGGATATTTCCAATGTTCTAAATGTAAGTTTTTATAAATGTATATCTTTATAAATCTTATCTTTATACAGTAGAATAAGTAGATTATTCACTTTCTGCACTGTGAGGCACAAATTATCGGTTTTCCCCTACTGAGTGTTTCTGATTTTTTTAAAGGAAAAAACTGCACATGACAATTTGTATTTTTAATTTGTCAGGCCTCCTAATATTTATATGCTTTTCCTAATAAAAATAGTTTTGCAAGCAGCTTCCTGCAATAAATAGATATATTTTATAGTGTATGGTATTTTGTATAACTTATGCATAATTTTACATATCTTTTTAAAACTATATTTTTATAGATGCTTTAAAAATCAGAGATCTACGTTGCAAAAGTTGTAGAAGTGCAAGAGCAAATTATTACTGCATTCTGGCTTATGTTGTAATTTGCAGGATGCAAATTAGGTAGATAAATATTAAAATGAGACCCAAGTAAAATTCCCATCCCTTCTGAAAGTATGGAAATAATCACATTGGTAAAAAGTAAAATTCAAAACACGTAAGCATTTCCAGGACAACCATCAGGCTCATACATAAGCTGATAAAGAGCTTAAATTGACACTTCAAATGTCTATTTTCCTTCTTCTCCCACCTAATAGAGAAATAAACACAGCATATGTCATGAGATTATTGAATTGTGCATTAGAACCTCAGCTAAGCATCATTGTACTGCTTCAGGTGCTTCACTGAACATGAAAAGTAAAAAGGGGGGAAAGAAACATGGAAGTGGAAGAACTATATATTTCAGGTAGTCTAGGTATGCAAATGGATTAGTTTCCTTTGAGTTTTTTGGGTGAGTAAATAGCACAAAGAGAAAGTAGGTATTAAAAATGCTATGGAGTGAAGCAGAGATTCTATTCACAATCAGAAACTAACTAAACCATATTTAAGCTTAGCCTATTCAACATATTCAATCGCATGAATGTATTGAGCACAAACACAAACTCTCAAAATTAACCCAGTAGCAATAGTTAAGGATAAGAGAATCCTTACTTGTGAAGTCACTTGTGCAAATACTCCTGGAAAGTAGAATGTACCTGAAAACTCCCTAGCCTGTTCAATACAATGATTTCAATTCTTTTTCAAAAGAAAAGAAAATATAGGAAAGAACTATCTTAAACTTTCCTTCCACTGTTCAGAAAGTGTTGGAATTCATGTGTGATTTCCTCGCTTAATGACTGCCCTGTTTAGTGACCATTCAGAGTTACAGCACTGGAAAAATGACTTTGTGACTGGTTCTCGCACTTACAACCATCACAGTATCCCTGTAGTTACCCTATGAACATTCAGGTGTTTTGCAACCAGCAGGCATGTAGGATCATGGCAGCATCCCACAATCATTGCCTTATGAGCACTTCACAGCTGGCTTCTGACAAGCAGAGTCAACGGAGAAGCTGTCAGTAACATTGCAAGTTGAGGTCATGTGATGTCTCCCTTAATGACTGTGGCACTTATGACAGAGTTATTGGCCCCAATTGTGGTTGTTCAAGGAGTGCTAATTGTATTCACCATGATTAGATTGCTTTGCTTCCTTGTATGCACCCACTTTCTAATTTTTGCTCCTAGTAATAAGGCAGAAAATGGGAGAGTCATCCAACTTTTATGACAAGATAGGATTGGGGCTGGCTGGTTCCATGAGCCAGTGGAAATGGAAAGCATTCAGATCTTTATAAAACTATCTTCTTCACAGAAAGGGCTGCAGTTCTGGGGTGAATTTGATTGAATCTCTATAAACCTAGTAGACTCATGAAGAAAAGATAGTCCAATACAATTCCCTTATCCAGAAAATTTTGTTGCACACCTGCTTTTAATTATACCTCAAGATAATGTGAAAATGTGTTCCTTCGCATGTTTTCCAGCCTTTTTATTTTGAAAAGTTGGTCCAAGCATTTATGTTTTCCCCTGCCAACACCAATAAACCTTCCCCTCTTTCTGTCACTATGCTTTTGTCCCATTTTTGCTGATTCTTTTGAGGAAAATTCAAGTAAATATTCTTAGAAAAAGTCATGTTTTATTTGAAGAATAATTAGCAAGATTTTGATTCAGTGCAGAATGGACAGTCTGTTAGCCATGTGTTGTATCGTATTTTTACCATTCTATCCCATTTTTATAAATTCACTTGGTTCAGGCTTTTATCTTTATTCTCTGTCCTCAGTAGAGAAGATTTTTTTTGCTTCAGTTTATTTCAGAATATTTCCACTCATGGAAAATTAAGGAGGAAAAATAAAATAGATAAGATTAAATTAATTTAAGTTGATTTCATCTTAGCTAGTAGCTTTTATTAGAAAATCCAGTTAAATTGGGTAACAATCACTCTAATTAGGGAGAACAAATAATGTTAGCTTATTTTTTTCTTTGTATGATGTCCTCATTGGAATTCAGTTTTTAAATACATAATGTGTGCAGTTCTTAAAATTGGTGCAATAAAGATAAAAGCTTTCTGATGTTATAGTGTGAGATCTTGTCATAGACGCTGATGTTTTAAATTTAGATTCAAATCTGAGAGTAAATTGTGCTGTGATGTCAGGTTCATATTAAGTTTATTGCTATGGAAAATAGGGGCCCCCTTAGATGTACTCTATTGCACTTGTTTTCTTAAAGGAACAACAAATAAAAAATGTGAAACTTGACATTTAACATTACATCTATTATTATTTGTCCATTTTTATTAAGTATTTACAATGCTAAAAACATTTGGTTACAATGCAAAGTTCAGTGTAACATAAAGGTTTCACAATTTAAAATCCATATGTGAAGCAGAATGTGTTGATTCTGTAATATTAATTTCATAGTGGATTAATATTGGCATTTATTCTTTTCAAATTAGATCTGTTCACATCCATTTCTGTCTCTACAGAAGTCAAAATTTAACAATTTTAAGTACTACTTTAAGTGAAAAATACTTAAATTTCAGCTTAATATTTTTTCCTTTTTTATGACTTTGTAATCAGCTTAATGAAATTCAGACGTTCATTTCTGAAAAGATTGTTTATGTACCATCAAGTCGGTGTCAAATCTTAGTGAAACAAAGACTAAACATCAGCCCTTTTGAGGGTTATGGGGTTTTGACCCTAAGTAACTAATATGGCCCTTAAGCCAGCAATATCTTCTGAAGATAGATCTACTAATAGACATTGTACTATAGGTACTAAAGAGTAAGAGACATATGTTTATGTATCATCAAGTAAGTGTCAAATCTTAGTGACCACATGAATAGATTTTCTCCATGATATTCATGAATGGATCATGTTTATAGTTTAATCAGATTGTGCACTTGTTGGCATTCCTAAGCTCAAAGTAATGAATGAAATCACCCTAATAAATACCACCTGGGGCATTTGAACATTTTTAAAAAAAATGTTTTTATTTACCTATAATTTTTTACCTTCAATTTTTTACTTTAAATGTTCCTGTTAAGGAGTTGCAAGTTAAGGAGTTATACCTAATTATGTTTGTCTAACAGTAGAACATACATTGCTAGTGGATTAGTCTCCCCTTTACACTCTAAATCTATTCCACAAGACCTTCTCAGGTATATTTGTTGCAAGGAGATTGTAGGATAGAAGAAGAACAAAATTTCCGTTTCATGATGTCTAAAGTAGTCCAAGAGTCTGAAAGCTAAAGACAGTCTTGGTCAATGATGAATCATATCATATGAGAAATATGATAGCTGCTTTATCATGAATTCCAAAGGTCAAAATGGGAGAGTTTAGTGTGTGTGTGTGTGTGTATAAAATTATATAAAATTATATAAGTTATACACACACACATGCACAAAAATTATAAGTTTTTAAAACAAAAATTAAAAATGATACAAATTGATATAGAATAAGAAAGAAAAAGAAAAAGAAAAAAATCAAAGAGATAACTAAAAGTGCAAGAAAGAAAAAGAAATAGAAAGAAAAAATACAAAAGAAGTGGGTTCTGATCTTCTTTACAGCAGTTATAAGTACAATTATAAATTTATCTGTTTCTCTAGTTATATCATGACTCTTTTTTCTATAATCTGTCTAGTCATCAAAATATTTTTATTACTATTACTATTACTGTTATTATTATTACTATTATTATTACTATTACTATTATTACTATTACTGTTGTTATTATTGTTGTTGTTATTATTGTTGTTATTATTATTGTTATTGTTATTATTACACAAAAAGCCATAGGGGATTTCCAGCCAGCAGTAAACATACTGTCTTTTCTCTGATCAAAAAAGTCAATCATCTTCATCAATCATTCCTTCATTGTAGATATGGCCAATTTTCAAATCTTTGTGCATACAAAAATTTCACTGTAGTTATTCATACACACAGACAGTTAGACAGACAGAGACAGAGAGAGCAAGTGAGAAATTCAGGACTTTTTCCAACTGTTTATTCCTCAAACCTAAGAGAAAGACTTCTGGTCTCAGGTATGTATTTATCTTTCAAAGCCACTGATTCAGTATATGCTTTAGAATTCAACAATTCAACATTTTGTAGATTTTTTTACATTTCCACAAAGCATAATAAAATAACATTTTTTGTTGTTCACATTTCCAACATAAACTTGAAGTGCCTTTATACATTCTAAACAATTTCTCTAGTGACATATATCAATGATACGTTTCCTTTGCATCTTGTAACATCTGGTATTTAACCCATGTTTTTTTTTTCCTTGCCATACAAACTTAGATATATCCTTTTGGCACTGTCTAAATCATAGAAATTCTCCCCAGCAATGATAGTTGTAGTTTCTCCCATCTTAACATTTTAACTTCATTCTATCTCTTACCATAGTTATTTTGAAATAGCATTCAATTAGAGTTGGACATGACTGGAGAGGGTTTACCATTTTTAATATTTGTCATGGTGATACTCACCTGTTTGACTTTCTTCTCCATCTGAAAACCTGTTTTATTCAATAGTTCTGTTCAATTCCCATATTTTCATCTTTTTGTTAAAATTTTCATATTTTTTTTGTTATAAATTTTAAAACCAGCTGGTATACCAACTTCTTTTAATTTTCCCTTTAATGTTTCAATTCCCCTTAAAGGATCTTCCAAAATCAAGACCAAGTAATCTGCAAAAGCTCTTGATTTATAAATTTATTGTTAAATCTTTGCTCACGTCCTCACGTCTTTTCTTATATTTAATATTTGAAGGATCAAAATAAACAAGAGATGAGACAGTAGGCATCCTTGTCTTATTTCTTTTTGTATCTCACAAGGTGGGAGAGTTTAATTACTATGTTTCCTAGTAAACTATAGAGTTATTTGAATATTTAATATTTGAAAAGAAGGTTTTCTTTGGAAATACGAAAGAATGTAATTAAAATATTTCTGTAATATATACTTTTTTAGATTTTGAAGACGATGCACAAAATACTGCCTTAGAAGAGAAAGCCACTCCAGCTCCAGAAGCTTTAAATATTCAACCTGCAACCAACAACACTTTACAAATAGAACAAGATAGATGTAAAGGTATGTATAATTGGGAGCTTGAGATAAGTATTTATTTATTTATTTATTTATTTATTCATTCATTCATTCATTCATTTATCTCATTTATATGGCCACACATTTCATAGAACAGGCAACTCTATGTATTGTTTTTCATCTGTTTGAAAATTATTAAAAGCTTCCTTGGTGATTTTTATTTCAGTATTAGTCCAAATAGCTTCCAGTAGGTTAACAAAAAAGAAAAACAGAAGCTCAGAGGATAATGTGCTGCATAATTCTCAAGGTTATTTAATATTAGCTGTTTAGAGTTGTTTGTGCAACACAGCTGTGTGTAGTAATTTGAGCCTCATAGATAAGCTTAGCTCAGGTATCTTTACCAATAAATGAAAGATTCTAAAGAATGATTCAGCATATGAGGGTATGTGGTTTATTTGCATGTTTACTTTCTGATTTGATGACCAGGATATAATTATAATATAAAAGGAATTCACTTCAATTGTTTTCAATGTGTTTTGAAATATTGTGTTTCCCAGATAATGGTCCCTGCAAGCACATTTGTAATGTGGTGGAAGGGGAAATTGTGTGTTCTTGTTCACTTGGCTTTGTCCTTCTGTCAGATGGTGTTTCCTGTGAAGGTAAGTTTGTTGAGACACAGAGACACTTTAGACACTGTCAGAATGGTTCTATTATTTTATTTACTCAAAAAAGATAAATATCCCTATCAAGCCTACATATTATATCTCTAAACCAGTTTTTGGTGTATTTATTTTACAAATAGTTGTAAAACAATTCAAGCACATGCTTTACCTTCATTTACAATTCTCTGGATGCATTGCATATTCTAACTAGTCACACTATGAAAGAGTTAGCTACTTCACTGGGCAAAATATATGATTCAAGTTGTCATAATTTGTAGAGTACTTCCATATGGCTAACATCTAGCATGCCTAACAGAAAGGCAAGAAACACTTATTCCATGTATCTCTCCTTAATGGATATTCTGTAATAAGAAAACATGGGAAGGTTTCAGTTGTAAGAATAGGTTAATTAAACTCCTCTTTGAAAGAGATAGGGTAGTTACCTCTGAAAAGCCTCTGGTAGAGCTACTTTTCATCTTCACTCCCAATCTATCTGTAAATGGGATTTGACTATAAATGTACTGAAAATGTAAATTGTGCCATGTAAATCAATGTAATATTGTACTTCTGTTAATCAGTTTCTTCTTGGTAATTCTTTGGAGCACCAACACTCATAGGGCAAGCTACTATATATAAACAGATAGCAAACCCTACTCCCTTTTAGCACAGGTGATGTTACCTAGTTTAGTAATGAAACATCAGCAAAAAAGAAAAAACAACAACAACCAAGCTGTTTTACTTACACAATTTTACTTTTCCAGCTTTTAATGTTAAAAGTGTACATATGCATAGATACTCTGTAAAATATGGCTTCCAAGGCTGACATATTTGTTATTGTTCATCCTTATTGAATTTTTTGGCTATGTAGTAAAACATGTATGGATGATATGTTCTAATAGTCCAAGTTGCTGTCACAGACTCTTGTCTCCATAATCCATAATTTTTGAAGTTTATTGTTCTTTCCTTTTTCATTGATATTTCTCTTGGTTATCCAGATGTTTATAGGATGCAGTGTTTACAGGATGCAGAGTGGGTCTTAGAAAAACTATTTATTTAATATCTAAAAAGGATCAACTTAAAATCTCTGTTCGGGTTTCAAAATATTAGCAGAACTATAAATTAATTTCCAGAAATGAATATAGGAGATTTATCATAGAATCTTAAAGTTGGGAGAGCCTAAGAGGTCCAACCCAACCTCCGGCACCTTGTGAAATTCATTACACTATCTCCAATAGATTATTATCTAGCTTCTGTTAGAAAACCTCTGATGAAAGGAAAGAAACCACTTCAATTAATAATCTCTTCCACTAATTGATAGCTCCCACTGTCAAGAAGTTCTTCCTAGTGTATATCTTCATACTTGAAACTTAATCACCTTAGTTCTAATCTTATCCCTTGGAGCAAGTGGGAATAAGTCTGAACCCTCTGCAGTGTGACAGCCCTTCAGTAATTTGATGACAACCTACCATGTCTCCTCTCAACTTTCTCTTCTGCAAGCTAAACGTACTTGGCTCTTTTAGTCATTCCTTGTAGGACTTGGTTTCCAGAATGTCAGAACAGAATAACAGAGTTGGAAGGTACCTTGGAGGTTTTCAATCCAACCCTCTGCTCAGGCAGGAAACCTTATACCTTTCCAGACAAATGGTTATTCAATATCTAAAATCCTCCAGTGTTGGAGCCTCTACAACTTCTGGAAGCAAGTCATTCACTGTCCTTTCACCATCTTGGTAATCTGTCTCTAGACTTGCTCCAATTTATTTAAAACTGGAGTGTGTAGAACTGAACCCAATACTTGAAGTAAGGATTATTATTGTAAAATAGCCCTTCTCCAATCTTCTGGGCCCTTGGCTATTCTTCAGAACATCTCAGAGATGTTGTCCTAAGTGGTAAATCAGTGACACTTCATTTGTAACTATAACAATATTTCAAGGAAGTTGTAATTCATCATTCTATAAGTGATTAAGATATAATACTATTATCAGCTCTGTTGTGTCAGCAGGCATAGAATCAAGATCATAACCTAACTTTTCTCTAAACGTTTAATTAAACTTTTATATTTCCAAGTATTTCATAATTTGCTTCTGCTTGCATTACTGGAAATGTTGCATGCTCACTTTACACTGAAGATATGGAAAGATTTTCTTCATAGAGATGTTCATGGTTTTTATTTTCCTTCCTGCTGAAGGCAAGTTCATATTTTGCATTTCCTCTCCCCAGCCAAGACTCTGCATTCAGCTGAAATCAATCAACATGCAAGGAAAACCTGTGAAATTGCTTTGGCATGTACATTTTCCCAAGAGAAGCTATTTATAAATCTTGCAGATGCAGAAAATAATTGGACACTGCTCTGTTTTCTTGTTTCCATATAGTTTGAGTTTTGATTAAATATTCAAGGTCACTTAGGGATTCACTGTACATTCTATTTTCTTTCACCTGTAATCTCTGAAGCTTTCTGACAAACACCATGGCTTCTGGAGGATAGTCTTGTAGGTTAACCTTTCCCTGCTTGGTACTTTCCACATACTTTGAAATTGCAGTTCAGCTGGTTGAGTACTAGTGGGAATTAAAATTCTAATAGACTTGAAGGACAACAGATTGGAGAAAAGTTCCTTTCCTTGGGGAAATGCAAGTGTTAGGATGCCTCTCCATTGTTTGAAGAGCTCTAGCAAAAAAGGGCAATAATCATCAGATAATTGTTTCTGTTATCCAGCTACTTCTTACTCTGAAACTGTTTGCTCTATTTAGCTGAAATCTGTTATTCTTGCTTAAAGGTTCTCTGTTTTCTTGTATGGTCGTTCATAGAATTACAGGATGTTTCTTCTGCACTGATATCTTTGCTTGATTGCAGTGTTTGATTGCCTATTTTATTCCTTGGTTGCTAAATGAGATTTCTACTACTTTTCTGCCTTTAATTTTATCTTAGAGATACACTCTGCTTGACTGAGACACAATTCTTCTATCTGTAAAATGTGCTGTTGAATGCAGTTTGTTTGAGGAGAAGGCATAAAAAACTACATTATGTTTTGGTAACTTTCTTTCTCATGCCCGTACTATTTGTGTGTCCATTGTAGCATGTGCAGTATATATTAAATTGATTGAGGGTTGAGAAATGAAAGGGAAAGAACTGAAAGATTTCTCTGACCCTGCTGTTTTGCTGTTCCTACTCTTAAATATCCAATTGTGCCATATATGTATTACAAATTAATCTCCTCCATGTGTAGAAGTTACGGCGAGATCTTGACATTTGAAATGGAACCTAATCATTGCCATAATTTTGAATTAGATAGTATATCCACCATAATGGCATACTTTGTGCCCAGCATGTAATGATAACAATAAAACATTTCTGGGATTGCAAATTATACAAGAGGCTGGAAAAGTAAAATGTGAGATATATAAGGATCCATACAACCTAGTAACCTATATGCTGCCAGTCACACTAGGATCAAAGACAAAGTTCATTTTTCATTAACACATGCTGGGCATGAAACATGCCACTGTAGACATACTACCTAATTCAAAATGATGGCAATGATTATGCTCCATTTCAAGTGTCAAGCTTTCACTATAGTTCCCAGTTGATCATATAACACAAGTTATTCTTATGAGCATAATTTTTCCTTCCTACTCATTCCTGTGGTTCTTCCTTAATTGCTTTGTTACATTTATATATGTGTTTTGTGTCCTGTGGTGACCAAGTGATTGCTTCTCTTGTGAAATTGAATTATATTTACTGTATAAATTAGGAATATTCTATATGTAATATGTATGCTTGCATTCATACTTTCCTAACTTCTGTGTCCAATGACAGTAATTTATTATATAATGACCTTGACTGAATGCATCACTCGGAGCAAAATTAAAAGTAGAACATCTCCTAGAATTCCCTATAAATTAAAAGTTTGTTAAATATCTGTAAAATTGGCAAGATTTAAAAATTTAAAAAATGCAATCATTCTTTCTGGACAAAAAAATCCTGCTATATCTTTATGGGGCTTCCCCTCATGCTGTAGTAAATTTGAAAAAAGGGCTATTCTTGTTGATATGATATGCTGGCATGTGGTCTTTTCACAGATATTAATGAATGTGTATCAGATACTCATACTTGCAAGAGAGGAGAACATTGTATCAATACGATTGGATCATTTACGTGTCTTCAACAACTCAGCTGCCAGTCAGGATATGAACTTAAGGATGGTGAATGTGTTGGTAAGATTAGAATTTATTTATTTTTAAGCAGTTTGTAAACTCATTTGTCAAAATGTTGAGCTGAAGTATATATTGATTTTGAAGAAATGAAATTTAAAATTATAATTACATTTATTGTTTTCATGAAATGAAATGAATTATTTTGTGTAACACTCCCCCCCCCAAAAAAAAACCCTTGTAAAAGAAATGAATTGTTGAATAAAACAATATATAGCAATCTGCGATCCCGGAATAGAATTTACAGAATTTATGGGTTGTGAAAGAGATATTCACCAAAATATTGTTGTAGCAGTTGAATATTCATTGTTGATACTTTGATAGTAATACAGGGAAAAACATTCACTCAATTTTAGCTTGCAATTTTGTTTAATACTTTCCAGACAAAGTGGAAAATGCTTCTATTTACCTCACTGAGTACAGGTTACCAAATTTTGGGAAGTACTGATTGCGCTTTTATAAATTTTCCATGTTCCCACTACAGAATTGCTTTGTAATTATCAATTCTTATATAAATTCTTATTGTAAATTCTTAGACATTAATTCAGAATACTCAAAACAATTGTGATACTATTCTTATATTGCAAACAAAGAAGGAACGATCATAATACCTACCTACTTGTTGCCATGCTTTCAATGGTCTTTGTATGCAAGAAGACCCAACTGGTGAAAGTGATTTACTTTGTTGACAAATTCAAGCTTTCTCAGGAAACAAAAATTGCTACCCCTTCTTTAAGTTCATTCAATGAGCTGAATAAAGGCACAGCTATGTAATTTTAGAATCTAGACATAATGGGTATTATCTCAATTTTGAAGCATACAATTAATGTTGTGGTTATAAATTAACACACAGCCCATCCTGGAGAAAGACTGGTGGGGCCAATAACCTATATGCTATTCCCTTCCATGTTTTGATCAAACATTTTGAGGCAACAATGAGAAGAAATACTCAAGCTATTTTTTGCTACTTTAAATACTTACAAATATTGTGGTGGGATTTTTTAAAGTATTAAATAATTCCCAGAAGTGGGTACTGATTTTGTTTAGAGATGTTTGAGGAGATAGCTTGACCACAAAGATAATGATTTTGTTATATTCACATTTTCCATAAAAGTATTGGAGTAATATAAGTATTATTAGAGGACAAAAGTTATATTTGAGCGTGGTCAGCATTCCAAAGCTTTTTTTAAAAAAAATATGTTTTGACAAATCTGACATATAGATCTCCTTTGTGCAAGTGGTCCTCATTTAGCAACTATCTCAGACAATGACCACTCACCGTTACTGTACAATGGGGGATGAAAAAACAACTTTGTGACCAATCCTGCATTTATGACCTTCACTGGTATGTAAAGCAAAAGAAAACCTGAAGTAAGAGCACAGTCACAGTTTCATTTAGCAACCATTTTGCTTAATGGCTGAGTTGCCACTCCCAATTGTGTTTGCAAATGAGGACTACCTTATTTAAAAGCACCCGGAAGCCACTTTTCATATCCTAGTTGATTTTAAGCCTAGCATATTAAGAATGGCAAAGCAGGTTTCTGTGTGGTTTTCCAGTTAATTCCTGGACTCTGGGTCTATAATAAACAATGATGAGACTGCCCCTCACATGAAAATATAATTTGGAAAATATTGGATTGTGCAGAGATGGATAGATTAACATTGAAAATAAAAGATAAAGGAGATACTACTTAAGGTGGAATAGGTTTTATCAATGGTTAGAGATAAGAGGTAGAAATTAAATGAAGAAAGAGCACTGTTATGTATAAATTAAACATGAACGTTGTTTATAAGTATGCCAATATAATCAATAGGTTTTATAAATAAGCTAACAATTATAAATATGGTTAGAATTATTCTGTTGTACTACTACTATTGTTATCAGTATATATGTTACTATTTCTTTCTTTCTTTCCTTCTTTTTTTCTTTTATAAAATGGTAAACCCCGACAATACACTGTATTCAAAATGTTTATATTAACTAAAAAAAACTTGACTAAAAAAAACAATCATTATATTAAGCAAATTCTAATTATTTGCTGTCACACCCATGCTTTTGCATATGGTGTGATATTGTCATATTAAACTATGATTATGTGCCATAAAAGTCAGCATCATTTCTCTGTAACTCTACAGATGAATAATCTCCATGATATCATGTCTCTGAAAGGAAGAAGAGCTGGAAAATGGGTTGCTGATTAAATTAGAGACCAATAGCAATGTGTTGATATTCAATCCACTGACATTAATGAGTGTCTCAGTGCACCTATCACCATTGTAATTGAGTTCGTCCATCTTGTTGCGGGTTGCCCTTTTCTCTTTCCTTCTACCTTTACCAGAATTAGAGTCCTTCTAATACTATGCCCAAAGTAGGATCATTTGAGCTTGGAAATCAAACATAGATGGGTAATTGTTCATCCTCTATTTTTTTTTATCAAGGAGATCTGGTAATTTGAGTAACAAACAAAAGAATCCAAATATGATTAATATTTAAGTGCAAAAAAGTATCTGACTTTGGATTTCTGCATCCACATTTGACTATAAATGTAGAAGGCTGGTTTTCTATTTTGTTGAATTCCCTTAAATGGATTGCTTATAATTTTCCAGGGTTTTTACATATCAGTATGGCAGATATTCTTTCCAATTGGAGTCAGGCTAGAAAATGAATGATTGCTGCCTTAAAGTATTTTACATTTACTATTAGATATTAATAGCATCTTGCATTGTAGCATTGCTCTCTATAAATTTACACATGTACATGAATCAAAAGATGCCCCAAGGGTATTAGAAATGGTATAGCTAAATTGTTTCATATTTTTTTTACAAAAGATATTGATGAATGTGAAAGAGGAACTCACAGCTGCAAGATAAACTTTGCATGTCAAAATACAAAAGGATCATTTTACTGTGAATCAAAGCAACGATGCATGGAAGGATTTTTACAAGATCCAGAGGGAAACTGTGTCGGTGAGTATTTCTATTTCTCAATTAATGAGTTCCAGATGCTATTCTATCACCTGCGGTACATTTAATTACATTCAGTCATCTTTAATTTTTTTACTGTTTTCCCACTCTGAAATTAATTTCCTTTTAAAATACAATAAAATAAGGAGTAAATATTAGATTTTTGAAATATTACAATTTTAACTATGGGCTAAATAAAACTCTATTGGTCTGGAATTTATCGCACAATAAATCAAGACCAAATGAACAGGAAAGGAAGAACAGCTGGAAGATGGGTTGCTGATTAAGTTAAAGACTGATAGCAATATATTAATATTTATTCCACAGACATTAATGAATGTACATCACTTCCTGAGCCATGTAAGGCTGGATTCAATTGCATCAATACTGTTGGGTCTTACACTTGTCAGAAGAACCTCTTAATATGCAGCAGGGGATATCATTCAAGTGAAGACGGAACCAGATGTGTTGGTAAGCATCAGATTAAAGAACATGGCTGTAGATACGATTAGATTTACCATCTTTCTTTAATCTCATTTTCAAAGAGTTTTGATACATTTCTGTAAACATGCATGTTTTGAATTCCAGTACATACGTAAAAGTATCTGTTGCAAATCTTTGTGGTGTTGGTAGAGATACATTAAATGTTCTTTGGCTTATAATGGAAGGCCTTAGTTGCCATCCAAAATAAATTGAGTTATATACATTGCCTACCTTCTAAATTTTAAAATAGACTTCAACAGGTGAGAAACACAAGTCTGCCAAATGCTTGGCAGTGAACAGTGTTACTGAGTGCTGGTGCTTTTCACTAGCCAGTGTTATTCATCAGGAAATGTTGACATTTATACTAGTGTTTGCCAAAATAATTACTCTTGTTAATGCCAACAAGGGAAATAAAATCTAAAATAATTATTTCCATGAATTAATATAAGACACATACATGCATCAATAGTATAAATGTTTTAGTCATTCATGCTTCTTTTGTTCCTTGTGATTTCTAAAAACTGAAGCAAGCATAACTCGGGCATATATTGGATCATGGGAAATGCCCTTTTTTGGATCGGTAAGTTTAATTATAGAACGCAGAGAATGGGAATAAAATAACAGTGTGTTTTTTTTAATGGATGTGTATAAATAATAAGGTCATCCAGGAACATGGACTCCAAATCATATTTGAATAATGAAAGATAAACTTTGCAAGTAACATAAAGTGAATATAAAGTGAAAATAAATCTTTTCAAGCAATGATAGGACACATTAGCACGAAAACAAGATTTGGTGCAATTCATTTGACAGTGCAGTACACTGGGACAAAAAGTTATCTATGTGTATTTGTAGGTACATCCCAAGCATTAAATCTTTCCTCAGCAGTCTATTTCCTTAGATCATTTTGCAATTCTCTAGTACAGGGTTGTCAAACCTGTGTCGTCATGGCTTTGTCATGTGATGTATTATGACTTTCCCCTTCGCTAAACCGGGTGTGTGTATGGCCAACATGTGATGCATTTGGCCCATGGGCCGGGAGTTTAACAGCCCTGCTCTGGTGCTTCAATATCTTTCTGGAGATACTGTCTGTGACAGAACTTTACACAATCTTTCAAATATGGACACACCACACACTTAAATAAAACTATTAATAATGTGTGAATAATTTCCAATTTACGATTTGTTTTTTTGTCATATTCATCCAATGGAGTAGTAACAACTACAATACTGAAACTCCTTTCTTCAGGTCAGATCCATATCTATATTTGGAATAGTCTGTATTGTTCTGGTCATCACTTCTTCTCTCCCCTCCTTTTTTTTGCGTTTTTAAAAATTTCATTATAAGATAAAAGTACAGAAGAAACAAAAAGTTTAAAAAGGAAAGAGAAAGATGCAAAAAAAAAGAAGAAAAAATAGTGACTTCTGTCTTCAGTGCAACAGAAATAATACAATATTAACCTTTTGCTTTGCATTTCACATTTTAAGCCATTTCTATTAAACTCTGTCACTTTTACTATCCATTTCTCCTTTGTGGGAACCAGTGTATCTTCCATCTTGGTGCATATAAAATTCTCATCATTGTCAACTTATATAGTAATCATGTTCCAGATTTTCTTTCAAATTCTTTATCCATCAAACCTAAAAGTAACACATTTTCTTTCAGTTTTACATTTATCTTAAGAATCTGCTGAAATAAAGTAGAAATCTGATCTCAGTAGTTCTTGGCTATATTTCAAGTCCATCAGAGATTATTTAAAACTAGCGTCTTGGCAGTTCATTTCTAACATACATTGGAAACATCCTTACACATTTTTGACAATTTCTGCAGTTTTAAATACCAATTACAGAAGTTTTCTTTTAAATTATCATTCAATGTGAATTTCAATCCATTAGAGTACATCTTTTCCCATTGGCCAATCATTATACTTTAACCAAAGTTCTTTGCCCATTGGATCATACAATCTCTAACATATTCATTCCCTCCCTCCACCCCACTTTAAATGAGCAACTCCAAGAAATGAAAATAATCAAGAAACTGTCTAAAATAAAAGAAATAAAATTATGCGTGACTTAGAAAAAGTAGATATCCCTTTTTTATATCTCTGAAAATCAGGTTTATCTAATAGTTAGATCAAGTTATATTTAGACTAGAGAAAAGAAGGTGCTTCTTCACACTATCTTAACCTACAAAGGTCTCAGCTTTAGGACAAGATTAGTCAAATTCATATGATCCTAAAACTCTTGTGCCTATTTGATTGTTTGTAACCCTGAAGTGGATATATGAAATGTATCATATCGTAGGGAACAATTTTTGTTCAAATGGATTAACTTACAGAATGCATCGAAAATTCAGAACCCATGGCTCCCATGGATTGAAATTTGGCAAAACTGTGGCTGCTTCAGTGCTGGAAGTTGCTGGGGCTTCAAATTCAAGTGTAATCTCAGTAACTTGAGTGAGTGAATAAAAGCTATTTGTTATTCTGTTAAATCCATCAATAAATATTGACTAGGCAGTAGTGATGGTGGTGTGATGCAAATAGAAAAAGCATATGACATAATTTGTACGTTATAAATCATATAGCTTTCTTTAATGGTTGAAGTCAGGTTTTAAACAGCAGCTGAGTAATAACAATATGTTATTTTGGGAGAGTCTTGACTTACAAGGAAATTAAGAACACCTTGGCCAACTATCATTAACCAGTCTAGGAATAGAACAGTGCTTTGAAAAGTATCTCTGCTATACTAAAGTAGTGGAATACTGATATTGGTGTGAAAGTCTTCATCTGGCTCATTTACACTATCAACTATCTAACTTGGTTAGCACTAGGTAAGACTTCTTTAGAAACTTTTGAAATTAAGAAATTATAGCTTTGTTGTATCTAGAAACTTCATAATTCATTGTAATATTAGTAATGAAAACATTGTGCCTCTGGCCTTGTAAGTATACTCCTATGCTTAGACTTTAAAAACACTCATGCTTTTGTGTGTGTCTGTGTTAATAGAGTGAAAGCATAAGCAACCAAATAAAAACTCGTTGTGGTTCTAATTTTCTTTTTTCTTTTGCAAGAAAGAATACAATGGATAATTAAATTTTAGATTGGATAAACTTATGGTTTTAGAAATAGATCATTGGCACAGGTTATGCAGAAGAATGGAGTAATTGTGGTTTCTTTTTGCTTAGAGAATTCTCAACAAATGTATTCGTTTTAATGCAATAGAGTAGTTAGCAGCAGTTTTTTCCAACATTTAGCTAGAAAACACTGTAACTGTCATGAAATAGGATGCTATTTTGACAGAATAATGTACTGAAAGTAATTAAAAGCAGGCGTGATTGGAATGCACAGGTTCCAAGAAAACTAATAAAGAATGGAATAAATGAAAAAGGCAACTTATGTTGTTAATTGGCAGATTTAAATCATTATTAAAATTAACATTTTAATGCTTGCTGTAAAGTGAACAGAGATGTAAAGTGATGATGCTTTAATTTAAAAGAAATCAGATTTTGATTCATGATATATTGCTAGGCTCGTTTAAAACAAGAGTGATTAAAACTAAAGAGAATCTTTCTAACCAAACTCAGGTTTTGTAAATTTATAGTACTATATGTCATTTATTTATAGTATTGGCCAAGAAATGGTATTTGAAATTCTGGTTATAATTTCTTTATCTCCAAATATATTTGTCTACAAGTAAGTCCAAGGATCCCAAAGGTTATAAAATTTTTTATCCATGCTCACTATATTATATGCTACTGTCTAGCGTGATGCTAACGCCTGTACTGAAAACCAATATTATGTAGTGATTAAGATAATAGACTGGAATGGAGGTCATACAAATTCAAGTATACTTCACCCATGGAAATCTACTGAGTAGAATTAGCTCTGTCTTTTCCAGTTCAATTTATTTTATATGGTTATTATTGCAGTAAAAATAGGAGAAGGAAGTGCTATATACCTTACTTTAGTTCTTGAACGAAAAGCCAGATGTAAATCAGATAAATAAACAAACAGTAAATTAATTTTTAAAATGTAAAGAATTTTTGGGCACATGTGAATGGATAAAAAGTATCAGTCCCCAGAGTATATGACAATTGCTTGGTTGGTATGGAAAGAGATCAAGGAAAGATTTCAATTTGTAATGAAATCTAACTCTGCCTTTATTATTTTACATAACTGAATTTGTTTCCTATTATCTGAAAATGCTGACTTAATAACAGAACAGAATAATAGAACAACAGAGTTGGAAGGGGCATTGGAGGTCTTTTAGTCCAACTTCCTGCTCAAGCAGGAAACCCTATATCATTTCAGACAAATGGTTGTTCAGTGTCTTATTAAAAAGTTAAAAACTTCCAGTATTGGAGGACCTACAACATCCACTTGAATTTCTATTTTATTTTAAATTATAGGGTGTGTCCGTAAGAACCACTGAGCTGCAGGAGCCCAGCTTCGGCAAAGGGAATTGTAATCACTAATCACTCTACCTGCAGTTTCTGGGGAAAATTAACCCACTTCTGCTCCTGCTGCATGATCAGGCTGCAAGCACCTTCATTCCACACATTTGCTGAAAATTGTGATACAAAAGGAGAGTGGCCATCAACTGGCTCATGGTGGTTAGAGTAATTGCTACTTTTTGCTTCTATAGATGTTGATGAATGTCAGTCTGCCACACACCGCTGTGGAGAAGGACAGATTTGTCACAATCTAGCTGGAGCCTACCGCTGTGATTGCAAGATGGGATATCAGTATGATTCATTCAGCAGAACATGCATTGGTAAGTATGACACAGGGGAATTGGTATTGCTGATTGTTGAAATATGGACCCCTGGTCAGATTTTATACGCTATTGATTTCAGCATAAGTATTAATTCCACTGTACTAAAGCACAAATAAGATAGCACAATTGCTTCTGAAGTACCCTTCATTCACATGGACTAATTTGTCTGTTTGATAATTGCATGCCCAGTTTTATTTCAAGTATAGCAATTGATTGAAATGAACCTAAGCTAGTACTTATTGATGAGCTAAAAAGTCTCCATCTCTCTGTTTACTAAGTATGTTCACACTTGCAAGAAAATAGGTCCTGAGTGATGTGGATGCTAGATAACAATCTACCAGCTATTCAATTTCTGAGTGGATGCTATAATCCAGTCAGTGTAAGTAGGTGCTGTAGCCTCCTTATGACACATGTCAAGTCATTTAATTTAATTAGACAAAAATGAATGGCAGATTGTTGCAAAAGTTGGTGCACACTCACACACACTCACACAGCATAATTGTTTAAGCTTAGCTTGGAAGGCTGTCTGGAATTAGAAAGAATGGTATGAACATTTCTTCCCTTCCCCAGCTTTCTTCCCCAAGGTAGCATTGAAGTCAAAATGAGTTTTGAAAGAGATGACCATGGAGATATGCTTGAAGATTTTGACCTTTGAAAATTCCTACATACAATGCATGTTATAGATTATACTTTGGTACAAGAACTTCTGGATGTAATTAATAAGTGAATGAAACTGGCAATCTCAGAAACAATCAGCCAGTTTGTTGTCCTTTGAGATTCCAATTTCAGCAAATTAGAAGAAGGAAGAAAAGGGAGGGCAGAATACTATTACTTTACAGAATTGCTCTAGACCACTATAATGGTTATCTCCCCTCCTAATCTGTTTCTACTCCAGGTTGGATATGCTCTTCATTTTAAATGATTTCAGCTGAAGCAGTATATCTAAGATTTGTTCACATTTATCATAATTGGGAAAATGTACATGAATGGAATCTTAAGAATGCTGATTTGGAACAAACAGATTTAAAGCTTAGAGTATGGAAGAAAAAAAACAGGGAGGGGTTGGAGCTTACATCGCTTCAGGATGCTGAGCCAAAGAATTGTCTTCTAATAGTGATACAAGTTGATTGATGTTGCTGGGGCATGAGACAGGGCTTTGATGGGATAGAAATTGAAAGAGGTTGATAGTTGAAAAAGGAGGTTGTGTCCCTAACTTTAGCTAATGAATTGCTTACCAAAAAATTAAAATTCATGAACTAATTATAGAGAAAAAAGAATAAGACATTGACAGAGATATGCAAGCTCCGTTGCCAAAGCGACAAGGCTTAAAACTTACTTTAAGTCCAGAACAGTCAGATAATATTGAGAAGCAACTCAGATAGATGCTTCCTTAATTTACTGAAGTATAAGTAGGAAGAGGAGTCATCAGACTTGCATGAAAGTGGTTTTAACCTTCCCGTGCAATTCATTTCTTGGTCTGGTCCTACCTAGTGGGACACATCCATTGGTACAGCTTCATATTCTGGAGGTTTCCAAAACCATTCTCTGTGCTATAAGTGATTTGGTAAGTCAAAAACATAGACTATAAATATAGAAAACTTTGCAAAAATGAAGTGCTGGTTTATTTGATAAGGTGGTAAGCTGCATTTTTCTACACTGATTGGCAAATAAAGTCAGGAAATGTAAACATCCAAGATGGAAACAATTACACAAATCTTCCTCTAACACCTTTGCCCTTTTTTCTGCCTTACAATTTCCCAGGTGTACTTTATGATTATCAGTTTTGTTTTCATTTTGTAATAGACATAAATGAATGCTGGAATTATCCAGGCCGACTCTGCCAGCATTCATGTGAAAACACTCCTGGATCTTATCATTGCTCATGTTCTTCTGGATTCCGCTTGGCTTATGATGGGAAACATTGTGAAGGTATTGGTAGATGAAGCTATCTCAAAAAAAAAAAAAAAAAGTCAGTGGGGCTGGATTGCACAGTGAGAAATGTCTGGCTGACAACAACACCTTTCTAAATGCAGGGTTTGAAATCCTTATGCTTTCTTTTATATTGTTCTATCCTTTACTAGTCACAATTAGCACCCCAGTTTTCCAATGTACTTTGTATAGTGTAATATAAAATGAACCCTTGCCTTAAATGCATCTCTTTGGGTCCAAGAGCCTCTTCCTCTGGTAGTGCAATGCCATACTGACAGCATCACCTGCAACCTATTTGGTTGTAGACAAAGTGCAAGTAGCTTTGAATAACACTAAACGTGGCAGCCGTTAAGTGAGAATTATCTGTACCTTGCATATGTTTATATGAAAAGTTTAAGACTTTCAGTGAAACTTAAACTTCCTGAAAACATCCTGGCAATCCATCTCTTTTTGGATCGTGTCATACAACTTTCTATAGACTTCAAGGTACCAGGAATGATACATCCTACATCTAAGTTATAGTTATAATCATCTATGACTTTCAAATGCTTATTAATATTATCTCAATTTAATAATTTAGTATTTTAATCAAATATATTTCCTGCGTGTATAAACCACCGTCCGTCATATTGTATCTTCAGGCTTAAAGATGCTCCATGCCTTTTTTTTTTAAAAAAGGCAATCCATTTAGTTAAGGGGTTTTTCTACTTTCTTCAACGACAGATATGTGGCAGCAACTGATTTTAACATCTCTTTGATACTCATTTTTCAACACAGATGTCAATGAATGTGACAATAATCCATGCAGTCAAGAATGTGCTAATATTTATGGTTCCTATCAGTGTTACTGCAGGCAAGGCTACCAATTAGCAGAAGACAGCCATTCCTGTAAAGGTACATCCGATTTGTTCCATTGCGGTACTAGTGTATATTTCTCTGGGAGAATAAAGCCGTTGCCCTCACATGTTTGGTAATGTACCAATTGCAGATATTGATGAATGTGCCCAAAGTGCAGGCATCCTGTGCACTTTCCGTTGTCTCAATGTGCCTGGGAGTTATCAGTGTGCTTGTCCCGATCAAGGTTATACAATGGCCGCCAACGGAAGGACTTGTCGAGGTAAGAATGAGATTGCAGAAAGGACAGGGAGAAAATTGATTCTTGCCATTAGGTCATGATGAATTGACCTAATTTTCATTTACTATCACTGTATGTGAATAAAATCATCATCATCATCATTATTATTATTATTATTATTATTATTATTATTATTATTATTATTAT
>JANHFL010001295.1:173373-184073 GCA_032468155.1 Oxyrhabdium leporinum
GGGAGGGAGGGAGGGAGGGAGGAAGGAAGGAAGGAAGGAAGGAAGGAAGGAAGGAAGGAAGGAAGGAAGGAAGGGAGGAGATTATAATGAGAGAGAGGGAGGGTCTCAGGGAAGTTGTACCTTAGCACTTGGCCACCACAGGTGCCCCTGACATGAGTCCCATGTCACGCCTACCTTGACCATGCCCATGCCCACCATGGCCTCCGAGATCAAACACAACCCTGATGCGGCCCTCAATGAAATTGAGTTTGACACCCCTGGACTAGGCAGTTTCAACTTAGGGAAAGCAGTCATGACAATATCTAGGCGCTGAACTATATAGAGCTTTAAAGGTGACAACCAGCAAGTCGAATTGCAACTAAGGCTAATTCTTAAACAGTGCAGTGTTCACAATAGTTATGAACCCATAAATACCCAGGATGCTTCAGATTTCATCAGCTGAAATTTAGGGTTTGTCTTCTATGGAGTGTCATATAGAATGCATTGTGATAATCCAGTAATGCAAGGTAACTGATCCAGGAAAGATCACAGCTGGCACACAACATGCTCTTCTATACTTTAAAAAAATTGTATATAGCACAAACTGGTATCTTACTCTGACACTTCCATTTGATACAGTATGTACAGCCATGTAACCATTCCAGAAACAATAGAAGTTGCATAATAGAAGTTTTGCATAAGTCAGATTGCTGTTCAATTCATAAAACACCATTTTTATATGTATATATTAATGCTTACTTTACATGCACAACAGAGTTCAATGAAGGAACCATCACAGTAACTTTCATAAGGTGGAAATGATGCTAACTTTGTAAGCATGGGTCCCAGGGATTTCATGTGGCCTGATCAGAATGCTATGATTGGATGAATCTCACCATTCATTTCCAGACCAACCTGTGCAGAGTAATTTTCTAAGCATTCCTTTACGTTCATTGCAGTTTCCAGGAGAGGTTTTCAGGTTCAGGACCTTTTGATACTTGGCTGTTACCTTGATAGTTGTATTGACATGGCAAGGGTTATATAAGAAGAGCAAGCAGCTGCTAATTGTACAGTCAGTAATATTCAACTCTGCTATGTATTGCTTAATACCAGAGACAGGTTTTCTGGAACAACGCATTCTGTCCAAGAGCTCGCCTTCAAAATCCCAGTTACTAAAGTGCTAAATATTTCCTATTTCTCTTCTCTCAGGAGATGTGAACGTATCAACTGCTTCAACTATTTGGATTGCCAAAACACTCCGCTCCGCATTACTTATTATCAGCTTAATTTCCAAACAAACATTGTTGTTCCAGCTCATATTTTCCGAATTGGTCCCTCGCCTGCTTATGCTGGAGACAACATAATCCTTACAATCAACAAAGGAAATGAAGAAAACTACTTCAATACCAGAAAGCTCAATTCCTATACCGGTATAGTCTATCTTCAGAGGCAAGTGAGGGAACCCAAAGACTTCTTGCTAGATGTTGAAATGAAGCTTTGGCGTCAAGGAACCTACACAACCTTCCTGGCCAAAATTTATATTTTCATTATATCTCATGCATACTAAGATGGATGTATTACTGTTGAAGCTCATTGGTGCTATTTTTTAAAAATCTTTCCTGCCAAAGCTTGTGTTAATAGAAAAAAAAAACTGATAGAAAAATATAGCCTCTCATATTTTTTTCTAGCTCCTAAAGTATCTTTTTTTTTGTAAAATTAACTTAAAATGTATTCACCTGTTTCTTTTTTAACTCTGAATGTTTATCTGAGCAAAATAAGCTGTTGAGCTTTGATGCAAATATGTACAGTAGTTATGCAGTCCTTTAAAAAAAGTTATTTCGATACCGCACCAATGACAACCACAGAATTAGTTACCAAGGTTGGGGGCATGATCTAGCCAAACTTAAATAGTTCAGATAAAATGGATTTCAAAGGGAAAATAAATATGTAGCCATTAATATCAATTGTATTTGAAAGATGCTTAAGTGCAATTCAGTTGAGTTCATGAGAGGGCAGAAGGCCAATTCCCAGTCTTTAAAACAACTAAAAAAGGAAAGAAATTACATGTCAGACAGTTATTTTTCCCCATTTACTGACAATTACACAATGTAGTTTTAATGAGACAAAAATCTTCCTCTGCTGATGATGCCCATACTATGCAACGAGAACTTGCTGTGCCAGTCCAATTCTGTTTTTATCCCTCCATCCTGTAACACATTAGTGAATCAGATATTGATCTGTCCATGTGTTCCCCCTTCATTGACATGCCCACCCAGTTACTAAATCTGCTGCCTTCTTTGTTTAAATTGGAAATTATGGCTGCAGTGCAGAGGAACAAATAAGTGACCAGGAATAAGTCTGACCAAATTTAATATGCATATAAGCCTCACAGTTAATTCACCTGAAAAAAACCCCTCTTCTTATGTTATTTATATAATCAATCTTTACTTTTCCCATATCTTAGCAAATGTCACTGTGAGACATTTCCACAAAGTTACCTTTTCACCTTATTCAAGGTTATTGGTACTCTAATACCAAACATGGGAAGGTTACCCCATAACTTCTGAGACTTGCTACTTGCTGTGCTTCTCATGTAAATTCTTGGGACTAGCCATGCCAAGTGTTATACATGTATAATCTCCTTTCTGGTATGTTCATGCCAGCATTATAGGTAGTCCTCGACTTACAATGATAATTGAGCTCAAAATTTCTATTGCTGAGTGAGACATTTGTTGAGTGAGTTTTGCCCCATTTAACTACTTTTCTTGTCATAGTTTTTAAGTGAATCACTGTAGATTTTACTGTAAATTAGTAATGCACTTGTTAAGTGAATCTGGTTTCCCCATTGACTTTGCTGGTCAGAAGATGGCAAAAGGTGACATGACCCTGGGACACTGCAACCGTCATAAATATAAGTCAGTTGCCATGTGTCTGAATTTTGATCACATGACCATGAGGATGCCCCAATGCTCATAAAAGTGAAAAATGGTCATAAATCACTTTTTTTCCAGCGTCCTTGTAACTTTGAACAGTCATTAAATAAGCTGTTTAATGTTGTTGTAAGTTGAGGACTAACAGTATAAAACTGTTACCACACTTTGTTGGGCAATAAAATTGTTGTATAAATCTCTCTTTGCTCCAAGAAATACACGAAGGCTGAACATCTATGTCAAGCTGGAGGCTCCCAAGAGCCTTCTAAGCAAATGCTGAGAGTCCAGGGCCCTGTGCCTCGTGATAGAGACATGTGGTTTGCTCACTGTAGCAGGTTGTTTTCTGAAAGAAGGCTCACTAAAGATACATACATTAGGCATCATCCTTTAAATCCAAACAAGCCCTGGTATTTAATTCCTTGGGTGTACTGGGCTAGCTTTAAACGAATGGCTTTTCTTAGCCACTCAAGTTGTGTAGTACTAATGCTACAAGCAACCAGATAACTGTTAGAGACAATGTCAGGCAACAAACCAAAACCAACGTGATTATTTTACTCAGAGTAATTTCTTTATTGTTGCTCACCCATAGAAAGTATCCTTCCAGATTAAAGCACAATCTGCACAATTATTAGACATGTCCTGTAAATAACTCGGGAGGGTCCACTCTGGGCCTCTTCCTGCATACCACAGATTGCAGGCTGATTTGCCTCTTAGCTCCTTCTGAAAGAGCCCCTTTCCTCCAACAACTCTGCACCAGACTCTTATTACATACAAGAGAACGAGAATGTGGCATATATGCTGCTGTCTAGTAGTTCAGAGTTTGGCACTCCTTTGGACTCTTTTAAGGATTTTTTTTCTCTCCCATATTATCCTGTGCTGGGGAATCATGGCTGCCTGGAAGGAAAGAATAGCTATGTATTTAACTATTTTCCTATGCTTCTCAGGGGGATGTTTACCTCCCAAGGTCATAGTGGGGCATGTTGTCTGCAAGCGTATCAGTTTGCATAACTTGTCTTGTAAATAGCAATTTCTATCTCCTTCTAGACAACTTTTCAAGATAGAAAACCCATATCTGATCTTGCACTCAACACAGATGAACATCTCTTAAGTGGTCCATATTGTAATGACAGACATTCAGAGGCACAATGAGCTTGTAACTTAAATCCCATTTATTTGGAAATTAGTCTCATTCAGCACAAACTGGAACTATTCCTGAATAATATAGACGATGCTCTGTGATTCACTCACTATTACATTCCCCCCCCCTTCCCCTTGAAAGTGATCCACACTTAACTGACAATCCTTAATTTAAAATTAAATAAGGACTTCACACCAAGAGGCAGTTGATCTACACTTAAAGTGAAGTAATTTCAGGTCAAACGAAAACAATGGATGCATGGTGCATTCTTGCTGAAATATAGCTTGCTAATTGGGGCATTTGCTGGCTTTGTTTTTAAATTCTATTCTGAAGGGACACTTTATTTTCTAGGAATGTTAGATTCAGGCAAGATGTATTATAATTTTTCAAGGAAATATCAAAGATGAACAATGCCAAACCAAGATACTAAATTGTAACAGTATTTAATACTTGATTGTATTGCATGGCTATCCAATTAAGATAAACTTGAAGTAGAGTGATAGGTAAGTTTTCTACTTTTCTAGCTTGAATTACCCAACAAAACTGGAAGACTATTTGGTAGTGTATGTAGACTATATCACATCCTAATAGCCCAATGCAAAATGTACATTTTTATATTGCTTTACTCTATAAAAATAACTGAATGAGATTGAAGTCTATAGCCCATAAGTGCTAATAGATACCTTAATCAAAAGATTTGTAGAAATTTACAAGTGAACAGTGATTGTTAAAAATAAATATTTGGTTTTTTTTAGATAAAATAGTTTCTAGGATTCAACTTCTATTTGAATATTCATTATCTTGGTTATGTAAAAGCTAACTTTTAGCTGTTTGCTAAAAGCATAGCTACAACCCACATCTTCATGTATTTGTATAGCACCTATTTTTGGTATGATTGAAATCCTTTGGTATGTTTGGAACATTTTCCTAATTGTGAAGACAGTGCCTCCAACTGAACTTAACCTTTGATTACGTTTGGTCACATCCATGGAATTGTCTTGGCAAGATAGAATCACAGCCACCTCTGATTTTTTCTTTTTTAAATTTCCACTCTAATTCACATATTTTCTGGTGGCGTCCTCTTCAAAAATTAATCAGGTCCCTGGTTACTATTTTCCAAGATCCTTTAAGGTCAGCTCGATGCTGTACCTGATGTGGCCCAGATGCTGTAGTGTGTCTTAGATACTACGGTTTTTCCTGAGAATTGTTTTGTTATATATTGGAATGTGCATGGGCCCCCAGTTTTCAAATCATTACAACAAGCACAACATTTGTAAGGCTTTGGAAGCATTTCTTGGGCTGTCTCCAGATGCAAAGTGGCCAAACAAAAATCTTAGCAGTGCATGAACAATTTGAAAAGAGGCATTGTGGTGCAGTGCTGTGACACCTCTTTCAAAGGCTTTGTGCAGCCGTTTGTACAATAAGTTGCTTCTTTTCAGCACTGTTGTGACTTCAAATGGGTCACTAAACAAATGGTTGTAAATTGAGGTCTATGTGTACACATAAGACATGTGGTACTCAAAACTGATTCTCATGAACTATCGTATGAGGCCCAGAAGAGGAGTGATTGTGAATTCAACTTAAATTCAGGAATTTCAAGTTGTTACAGCAACTGTAGCATGTTTTTGCTTATGGGTCTGCTGTAACACAAAAATTGGTTTATGTTAATATACTAGAAAAAGCACCCCTCTTTCATCCAGGATATTTCGGTGTTCAATATTGTTTGCACATTTAATAAAAGCATTGATTTTATTATCATTCTATTAGGTGCCAAAGGATCAATAAAATTATGTGGGGGCATTTGATTTCCAAAAGTAAATGTTATAATTTTTCCCCACAATCTTCAGACTTTTAAGTGTAGATAATTAAGAAAATAGAGCGCTGTTTAATATGTATTATTTAGCATAGACCAGTGAACTCATGCAAAGAAAATGAGTCCTTGTACATTTTTAATGCATTTTGAACAAAAATAGGATGTTCAGCAACTTCTCCTCTCTGCAGGGCATTGGCCTATCTGTCTAAGTACTTGGGTCAAAGGAAGAAAAAGTGGTGAGAAAAAGTGGTGAGAAAAAGAGGGAAAGCCAACTCTTCTTCTCTCTTGGCCTGTGTAAAACCAGGAGTGCACAAGAAATGGCAACACCTCCACAATGGTCTTCCTCCCAGATTCCATAGCACTGTTCTGCTTAGAAAATGGGTAAATGTTATTACAGCATGTGGCATTCATAAATTTGTCTCCTGGGTTAACTTACCCTGAAGACATCACCTGCCAAAGTGATAGTATTAGAAGAAAAAGGAAAACCGAGGTATTATCATGAGTTTTTCCCCCAAGTATGGTGTCTTTCAACCTCAAATAAATAAATAAAAAGAAAAGGTAAAGGTAAAGATTTCTTCAAACTTAGCTTGACACTTTGTGACTTTATGGTTATGCCGATCATATACAAACAAAACAAGTGATTTTCCATTGCCTTTCTTTGACTGTACATGTTGTTTCTCTCTTCTCATTCCATTAAGTTTTTACATTTAAAAGAATGTTTCTTTTAATGTCACTGCAATTTAAATCCATTAACTGTTGTCCTACCTGCTAGTGCAACCAAGAACAAATCTTCCGTCTTCCATACGACTATTTCAAATACTCCCTTCTTCCGTTTTGAGCAATTTCTTTAAGCCACATCATTATAGACCATTCAAATGTAACAATGCTCTTCTTAAAATATGAAATCCAGAATTGGACATCATAATCCTAAAATGGTTTGGGAATAAAATAACAATTTCTCCCTATAATCTTGATACAAGGATTTTGTTAAACTGTGTTATAGCTTGAAGCCAAACTTACATTTTTTTTTGTAGCAGCATTTCACTTGTGGATGATAATTTTCACAATAATACTGTGATTCACTAACCATAGGCATGTTTATTGGGAAGTAAGCTCTATTAAATTTAATTGACCTTAATCCAAGCTAAATGTGGGAAGGGATGCAGCCTAAGACGCCCAAATGTTTTGCACATGTGTTGTTGCCAAGCCAGCTCATTCTTAGATAATAATGCAGTCACTTTGCCTGTAACATGATTAGCAAAGCACTTCTCTCTTCAGGCACGATCAACTTTGCCATACCTTAATCCTCAGACCATGTTCAATTTTTTTTAAAGGAAAATGTCACAAGAAGACAGCTTTATTGTTCATTCTTCCATGCCTATCCATTTTTTTTATAGACAAGCCCTCTATAGTTTAATTGAAACATGAGAACATGAAATGCCACATTAATTTTCAATTGTTATACCGCACTTGGTTGCATTTTGATCTCACTAAATGGTAAACAACAAACTATGTGGCACTTACAGAGAAAGACCACTGCAGTGCTGTTTTCTGATTAAAAAAAAAAGCTTATAGAAATTCACTGATCGTGCCCCATCAGATGCTAGATTTCTATTTGTTGTCACAAATACCCTAAGAACTTATATTTTAACACTTAGTTTACATTTCATTGGTATTTTGTATTTGCTTATATTACAAATTCTTTTAAGCAGCACACAGTACAGCCTATGATCAGTTTCTACTACGGTATCTTATCTCTTTTTTATGTTCCCAGTCCTAAAGAGAATTTCTTGACTGCAGAACTGTGTGTCAGGGTTCCAAGTAATAGATCCATTGCAAGCAAAAACTCTGAGGCAAGTGAATTCCACAAAGAATAACTTTATTGGAAATATCATATTGGCACATATCTGGTGAAAACCAACTCTGAGAGACCCCTTGGTTTTCATATAATTAAAAATAAATGTCTTTCCCTCAACCCCAAACATTTCACGCAAAGCCACATGGCCCAATCAAGGCAGCGTCCACTGGTCTGGTGATGTCACTCCTCCTTTCTCCAGCCAGGTGTGAGAACATCCTTGGTTCCCAAGAGAAAATATTTTATTTTGACTACACAACACCAGCTTTCTCTAATCCCCCCTCCCTATCTCTCGCTCCAGTGTGGCAGCACTGAAGCTCCAATATGGTTTCAGCCTGGTCAACTTCAGGGTTGACAGTATGATTTTCACCTTTTCTTGAAGCAGCCAAAATATCTCTAGAATACTCAGATTCAGAGTATTTTTAAAAGTAGTGTGGTTTTTCAAAATTCTTGCAGGAATTACTCCACTAGCACAATGTAGCTTTTCAGACTAGAAAGCAAAAAAAAATGTGTGTGTGTGTGTGTGTGTGCACGCGCGCCAAGATTGTACTACTGTTCTGCAGAGTAATGGTCCAGACCAGAGTAAAATAAATTCTTTTGGAGGTCTTGGTACTTGCTGATCTTGGTTTTCTTCTTGCAAATGTTTCATTATTAAAGCACTGACAACATTATGTGGTTTGGTAATTAAATGTTTGTAACAAGAAAACCAAACTCAGCAAGCAGCAAGATCCCAACATTTCAATTCTACACTACATGCATTCTCCATTATTTCCAAAGATAGGTTTGGAAGGAACTTCAGACAGGTGTTAAGTGGACATCCTAAAGTGGTCCAAAGTCCCTTTATATTTTTGTATCTGAAACACTGAATAGTCTCCTACTAGCCATCAAATGGAGTTGGGGTGAAAGCTTTAATGTACCAATATTATGGTGTTCAAGAAAATATTCCCTGAAGCTATCGAATTGAAACACAATTAAAAATGTAATGAAAGTATGTTTAAAATTCATAGTAACAAAAAGTATTCTCATCAGACCTACATATGGGCCAATAAAAATACCTTGGATCTTCTTAGTTTATAGTATTTTTATCCTGCCCATTGGAAAGACTTTGACCAGTATCATTGCAGAATCAGTTAAATACGTATTTATTCACACATATGCCTCTCCGCAATTCTTCTAAAGAAATAATTGTTCCATCCTCCCCTTCTTCACTATCCAACATAGATTTTCTACGGAATTATATTATTACCAAGTAGGACTAAGACCAAGGAATATTGTTGGCCTCAAATGTTCTGCTAGGCGTTTTCTATTGCATTGGCTTCATGAATGATGTAGTTGAATTACTGGGAGCCAAATTAAAATGCCACCTACCACCTTTATTGGTTGAAATCAGCTGTTTCCTTACAATCTTGAGATGTGGAAAGCTTGGCCTTCATTATCAGCACTGTTTTTCTAAGGCACTTTATTCATACAAAAGCACACCAAAATTCAGTATGTCTGAATTTTTGCTGACCTTGCAGCTTTAGCAAATTCTTACCTTTGAAAAACCAGACTTGTCTTCCTTGAAGGCATCCATGAAGCTGGTGACAAGTAAATCGTGAATTTTCATTGACTGCTTGGTAATTTGAATCTTCAGGCTCATCTGAAATTTCTTCCTGATGTGTATTGTAGTGAATGGATCATGTCATCCAGTCAATCTGGCAAGGGTATTTTTCCAGGGCCTTTTTGTAAGTTCTTAAGTTACCAGAGCATGGGAGGAGAACCAACCATGATGCTTATTGCAAGAACATTCTTTTACCTCAGTAAATGAAGCTGTTTGAACCAACCAAAATGAAACGAATAAGTTCGTTGAAGTTAGATTTTGGGAAGAAATTACATGACTTTTAGTAAAGAAATGCTAATCTACATATCAAACAAAACATGATACAACTTATAAAATTATAATGAAATTTGCATAAGTCCTGAAGTATAGATTTCATTATAAAAACAGACACTTTTACTCACCAAAATTGGGGTAGGGAATCAGAAAAATGTTTCCTAGCCTTAAACTGGTATTAAACTGTTGCCGTTTTGAAAATGTTGGTAGGCTGTTACTTGCTTGGGTGATTTTTCTCCTGGCATAGTGTGGGTCAAATGATATTCATGGCCCGTTTTTTCTTTCCAAAATAATCATTGCAAATCTTTAATCAAGTCTGAATGTTCAGAAGCCTGTAAACTATTCAAAGCCTAGAAGAGTCAAGATAAGGTTGAAGAAACATACCTTAAATTATGTTATGTGGCTTCTGGGACTCCTGGGATATGGGGAGGGGGAAGAACATCAGAAGTTTAGGAATGAAAAACATTGGTCAATGTTATGATTTAATGATGGATCTTATTTACATAGGAACTGAAGAAGCTTCTTAGATGAGAAGCGAAATGTCTTCAAATAAAAACCAGAAAGTTCAGTTGCTCTTGAAAAAAGCATCTTTGGGACAGCCATGACCTGGATGACTGAGAATCTCCATAGATCCCTGTAGTTTGTGTAATCTCACGGCAAACATCTCTGATTGCTAATTACTGTCTGATGAATAGATTGAGCAGATTGGAGAGTGGTTTTCTACTCAAGTGAAACTTACTTAATGGTAAGGCCCTCACTGAAACAGAGCCTGCAAGCTGCAGCTGCTGCACCCCAATAATACCCTAAAGGAAAAGCAGTGGGAGCTGGGAATGTTGCCAATATCCTGTGACCTTGAAACAAGTTGGTTTTGTTCCTATCAATGCACTGCTGACTTGTGCAAGGGTTATTTTTCCCTGTAATAAATACTGCCACCCACCATTTTTAAAAAACTTTGTCAAGTATGTGTGTGATTCTTTCAGCACCCCAAGGCTTTGCCATTCTCTATCAGCCCCACCACGGTTAACTTATTTGGGAATCAGAAAGGGAGAAATACAATGTGAAAAGGATGTGTCGGGAATGTCAAACCAAGGTTTTCTCCTTAAAAAGAATTT
>JANHFL010001295.1:184173-197348 GCA_032468155.1 Oxyrhabdium leporinum
GCTGCTGTTTACATGAAAAATCTGCTTTTTGAAGCTCTTTGCATGGAGCAGAATTGATGTGCTCTTTTTTGCTGCCTTGAGAATTCAGAGGGGATAGCAATAGCAATAGCACTTAGACTTATATACCCCTTTATAGCCCTCTCTAAGTGGTTTACAGAGTCAGCATATTGCCCCCAACAATCTGGGTCCTCATTTTACCAATCTCAGAAGCATGGAAGGCTGAGTCAACCTTGAGCCTGGTGAGATTTAAACTGCCAAACTTCAGGCAGGCAGCAGGCAGCAGAAGTAGCCTGTAGTACCGCATTCTAACCACTGTGCCAGCGTGGATGATCTCTGGTGGACAAAATTTGAAAGGTTTGTGCTCCAGCTGGGGAAAAAAATGTTTTACTGATACTATCCATTTCAGTTAGCACTTAGTAGAGCACCATCAACATAATTTACTCTTCTTTTGCCAGCAGTAATCCTGAATTCTTAATTTCTTTTGCTCTTTACTCATCCTTGCACTTTGTGGGATTTTTTATTTGCTTTTGGAAGGCTTTAGCATGCATGTAAACATTCAAAATCCTTTGTGTGAGTGAGTGAACTGTACTCTCAAAGTTAATTTGACATAAGTGCTTAAACAGAAGCTGTATGTCACCAATGTCTTAGTAGTAGATTGCTGGGCTGATCAGGGTATTTTACTAGATGACCTCTAAGCTCCTTTCCAATTCAATATTTTTATTATGAAGTTGATGGGGTATTTTGCTGCCAAAGCATCTTTGGATTTCTTGGTCTGACAGTTTGCTGCAGTGTCAGTTTTTCTTCGTATTTGGTTTGGGTTTTCTGCTGAGCTGGGTATGTGCATTACTGTACCATTTGTTCTGTGTGCTGCAGAATAGTACCAATGAATGCAATGTACATTTAGGATGCACAGCAGGAAGGAAATAATTTCATGTTGCTGCTGTTTTGGGGAGGCAGTTCATCTATATGCCTGTCTTATAGAAACTGCAAATCATTTCTTTTCTGGCAGCTAGCCAGTACTAGACTGCCCCAAAGGGAGAAAAAGTACATATTTAAAGAACCCGACTCTTCCCTCCAGGAGATCATTAGGTGACAGCAAATGATTTTTTTCCTGTATTTCTTTGTTGCCATCTAAAGGAACGTCAGATCTCTGCAACTTCAAAATTTTACTACTTGCAAGGAGATTCTAGAATTGCTTTCTTTGGGTTTCACATTGATGAAAACCAGAGCAGGCAATTTTAGGTGCCATTCTGGATGCTGAGTGTCCCAGAATGGAGGAGCAGAACTCACAGAGCTCTTTAAAATGAGCAGTAGTTTAATGTTGATATTAATGTTGAAACAATACAAAATATTACAGCTGCAATTACTGTAATGAAATGTGTATGTTTCAAGATTGGATTGCCAATTGTACACAGCCATCAGGAGAAAGTTACTTAAAATATGCTCTTTTTTTGTACCTGATCACATCAGATAAATATAAATTGGATTGGACTAAGCTTTCCATTTAGACTTTGTAACATTGTATCATTGCTTTTACTTACTGAGGCATAAATGTGAAATTAACTCAGTTAAAGGTGAGTTTCCAAATCATTTTCCCCACCCCCATTTTTCTGCAGTGTGAACTTGGCAGGATTTAGAAGACCAAGAAAAAGGAAAGGAGGCTGAATTGTAAACTTCCTCATCATTTGATGCAAGTGCTTTGCCAAAAATAACCTGTGTTGAGTGGCAAAGATCCAGAACTTCTCCACAATCACTTGGAGAATATAGATTCCCAGGGAAACGTGATGTCTGATCCGACTAGTTGAACAGGACAGGAATGCAGAGAGCCACAGAAACTGAAGTGGCAGCCCATACACAGCTCAAACGTTTTCCCTGTCATCTCTCAGCCTTCCACAATACATCTTTCAGCCTGACATTTCTCTTCACTCTCACTTCTCCTTTGACACCCAGACAAAGGATTGTGTTCAGACCAAGATAAATGTTGGCTTTGGAACATGCTTCACCCCCCCAAAATGCTTTCCTACCCTTAAATGTCATGTTCCTCATTCAAATACTACACGTGGACCAAGCAACGTTTCACTTTTTTCTTCCTTTTTTCTCTATCAGTTCATCAAAGAAAAAGAGTCATAATATGTAGGCTGGGTTAACTAGCCCTTCTGTTAATCACGTAGTGCAGATGCACAAGAAAAGTAAAGACCTCATGGCAGAAGTCAAAACAATTAACTGTGTTGTGTTTTTTTAAAAAGCATGCCAGGTTTTCCATCATCTCTGGGATGAATTCATCCATTAAACTTTTATTGTTAGTTAAAATTCTAGGCAAAAGGTTTTATTTCCAGGATTTGATGATGATGATTCCAATATAGCCTGCTAACCTTGGGGTGTTCAAGGTGAATGAATTATGAATCCTCCTCCCTTTAAATTTATTACCAAAACAATCTTCTGATATAAGTTGATCCAAGAGAGGTGACCAATCCGGATTGAACACCATGTCAAACTGTCAATGTATTTTTCTCTTCTCATCATTCTATGGCTATGAAACAAATACAGCAGAGTCCTTAGCTGTTTCCATTCATCAGAAGACCAATGGGGAACAATGCTGTTCCTTTCCTACTGCTGGTCCCATGAAGAAAGAGTACTAGACTCAACAGCATTAGGGGGCCTCGCTTACAATTCTTCCAAATGGCTGCAATTTTTAGGTCATAAGTCAATGCTGTAGAGCATGCAGTCTGAGTTTCAAGATGTAATAGGAATAGTTTCAAAGAATTTTATTCGAAAATAAGCTAGCAGCAAAGTTACCCAAAATCACAGCAGCAAGAATTAGAAATTGGGCCAAAATAATCTTCATCGCTATTTTCCAGGAAAAATACACACTGTGTATGGCCTTTTTATCAATTTTGCTTTATTTATAAAAGCCAATCATCTTTTTCTACTATGTTCTTCTTTGGAATGCTGTGGCATGGGATAAGGAGAGGAGGAATGCTAAAGCACTCTGCCTAGGCAGCCTATCGGATCATGTGGTGCTGTTATAATCCATTAAACGGAATCCTTGCTGATCTGGTTGGTCAGGCATGAAGCTATAACAGAATGGTAGAGAGATTGACATGCTGAGAGCTTTCCAGTTTGCAAATTGTTGCTCATTATAAAAGCAAAAGAAAAGGGCAAGAACTGGAGACTTATGGACACACATGCTGTTTCCATCATCTAATGGCAGGCCTGTTCAGGGCTGGGAGTGATGAACTAGACGAGAGTATAAATGGACTTTCAAAATTCCCCAGTCAATTTATAGGCAGAGAAAGTGGGGGAAAGATGTCTCTCAGTTTCTCCAGGGAAAGTGGATATTCTCCAACAAGGCAAGACATCTGACAATAGCACTATTATTGATAAAACAACAACAAGGGAGGTAGTTTTATCATGACACCCTCCCTGAGAATTGAACTGAAGAATGTCAAGGCTGCAGACTATTAGAAAAGAACTGGAGAATGAGGGCAAAATATTTGCAGATACCCTCAGCACAAGCATGCCCCACTCCAGTCATTTAAATTTCATTAAAATTTTTCATTAAGCGAAATTCTCCAATGAAAGAAATTCCAAGGTAATTTTTTTGTTCAAACTAAATAAAAACTGGTATTTAAAAATACCCCAAAGAATTTTGCTGTGCTGAATCAGTGTGCTTAAATCAGGTTATAGCAGGATTAGGAATTCATTGCTGCCAATGTCTCAATATTATTTGAGCAAACTCTACACCATAATTAGCAGTAAGGGGGAAGAGGTTCATTTATAGCTATGTATGTATAACATAATATTTAAATGAAAGACAATCTTGAGAATTCAGTGGGATTTACTACTATAAACATATACAGAATCTTGATGCATGACTGAATAATATGCACAGAAATCAGCTTGAATTACATCTGAATAATATTTTACATACACAGAAACATACACACACATGCGCACACACCTACACAGTTCCAGTCTGCATTGTTAAATCAATGTGAAATACAAATCAATAATAAATTTGGCTCAGTTTATTGATTTGAATGCAAACATTTGATTGATTTGAAAATTCGATTCAGTTAGGACGAAACACCCTCGGTAACTGGAGAATACATTAAATGGTCAAAGCTTCATTCAATCAACATAAAGATTTGCATAAAAAACAAGGTGTGGAATTCCTTGGAGAAAGGTTTTTTTAAATAATAATAATGTTGCATACAAATATTTCCAGAAAAATACTGAATGCTGCTTTGTCACGCTCTTTCTTGTCCCCTCTATAGCAGCTTTTAATTTGCAGACTAGTATTGCTCTAAAAATTATTTGGAGAAAATACAACTGATGTCAGCAGCATTGTGTATCCTTGGCTATTAGTATTCTGTATCAAATTTACATCTGTGAATGATGATACTTCAAAGCACCTGAAGGGTACCAGGTCTGAGAAGACTGGTGTAGAATATGAAGTTAGTTTTAGCTCTGCTACACCATGCATAATGCATTTATGAGGAAACATCAGGAATAATTGATGGTACAATATTGTGCATGAAATGAATAATATTTAAAATATGATCCAAAGGTTTAATAATTTTTCCAGGAGGATAGATATATGCTTTAGAGCAGAAGCCTATGTGTCTTTATGAAGATTTCCTTTATTATTTAGTCAGACTGAATTGGTAACTGTACCAACTACATTTTGTCAGGTAGACTTTGAACTAAAGAAAAGGCATACTCTACATTATCTCCAGAATTTAAAAAAACACCTGTGTTGTTGAATTTCTTCTTGTCCTGTGGCAAAATACCTCTATTATGGAAAATATAGCACTTCACTTATTATCCACCTTTCATAGCACAATATTTCTTTTCTCTGCTTTTCTAATGCATGTACTGAAAGAATAAAAAACTCATTGATCACCACCTTCACCCCAATTCCAAATTATAAATATGACTTCTGATTAGTAGCTTTTTCCTGAGTGCCATGAAAGTTTCCGATAGATTAAAAACTACAGACAAAGCATTAGAGCAACATCTTCAATAAAGTTGATTAAGGGAATGGAGGCTAAAACATATGAAGAACAGTTGCTGGAATTGGGTATATCTAGTTTAATGAAAAAAAGGAATAGGGCTGATATGATAGCAGTGTTTCAATATCTAAGGGGCTATTACAAAGAGGAGGAGGTCAATCCATTTGCCAAAGCACTTAAAGACAGCACAAGAAGCAGCAGATGGAAACTTATGGGGAAAAAATCCAATCTAGAAATAAGGACAATTTTCTTGACACTGAGAACAATAATCAGTAGAACGTTTTGCCTTCAGAAGTTGTGTGTGTTCCATCACTGGAAGCTTTTAAGACAAGATTGGACCGCCATTTGTGTGAGATGGTATCAGGTCTCCTACCAGAAGACTTCCAAGGTCTCTTCCAGCACTGTTATTTTATATCTCCATCAATATGTGGCAGATCTCAGCATAGTCATTGCCTTCATTTTGTGGGGCTCCCAGGTGGGAAAATATTGGACTGGAGAAAACCAAACAATGGTCACTTTTTCCTTAATTTGCAAGGACACAGGAAAGAAACAGAAATTAAAATAATTAGTGGGTGATCCATTGCCTGTAGATAACTAGTCCTAAGTAAAAAAAATTGGAAATGACAGCTGCTGGAGTTCAGGTGAACTCAGAATATGATGTGACTAGAGGAGTCTCTATCCACATATTGTCAGCTCAGCAACAATTTATTAAGGCAATTGGCCTCTCTTCCTGCCCCACAGAATGATAACTGACTCTATAGTCAGAAATGTGACCTCATCAATTTGCAAGGTATTTAACAAGTCTCTAGGCTTTCAGACTAGTAAATTCCATGTCCAGTCAAAGACTAGAACTTATCCTTATTTCAGAAATAATTTAAATCTCATATTTTGTGTCTTGGAGAAGAGATGGAGTAAAGCTGAAGAGACAAGGTTTGCTTTGCCACACTCATTAATTTAACCGCTGGAGATTTATTTGCTCATTTAAAGTGATGCACTGGTGTCTGGAGTATGTTGTTGTGCTTATGAGGATCATAATTCAAAAACATGAAATGCAGCCTTGCAGGGTTTTCTCAAATAAAATTCAGTCATTATCTTGCATGAATGTGATTTTATTTCTGACTTAAATAAAGAAAAATAAATACAAACATTAAGAGAAGTCAATGCTCATATTTAGGAGCACTTCGAGTACAATAGAACATTCAGTGCTTAATTTATAACTCTTAAAAGATACAGGAAGGAATCCAGCGTTCCTCTTATATGTATACATATATAAGTACACAGTATTTACATGGGAATAGAATATGAAGAGATAGATCAAATTGCATTAGATCACTCATTTCAAATAAAATAGGCAGCAAGTTTCAAGCAGAAATCTCTAGCACTTTTCATTTCGCTGGTGTCCAGTTTGGACTGCTATGTCCATTATCACAGTCATCATAATCAGATTTACGCTTACTGCAATCAATGGCAAATATAGCTCAACGTAACTGCAGGCATGGATTGGAAAAGGTTTTTACACTTTGGTACTTGTAATCCAATTTTAAAGCTGTGTTCCTGTTCTCCATATTTCCTATCATGAAATGCTCCTAATTGCATACAATGAGATGTCCTTCCAAGCGTAAATATAAAGGCTTTGCTGTGTTGAGAAAAAGTGACTGATGTTCCTGTACCAGACAAATATACTGTATAGAAAACTTTTCAGTAGTTTAACTGAAAAGACTAGAACTCCTGAAATTGTTGTTCGTCTCTCTCTCCCTCGCTGTCTCCCCCTCCCTCCCGCCTCCACCTCCCCTTTCTCTTTCGTGTGTGTGTGTGTGTGTGTGTGTATTTGTCTTTTTTTAGTGTTGCTCATTGATGAAAATGAATAGGGGAAAACAAGTATATTCAAAAACTGGAACACAAGGGAAATATACAGGCAGAAGCCTCAAGACCAAAACTACTTATTCACACATACATATATTCCATGCATGAACAGCAATTGATATGACTCAAGCTGGTGAGGTGAAACCAGCTGGAATTGCCAATTATGTAAACAGATCACAATCACCCAATATGGCCACCAAGTGCCACATCAAGTATATGTTAATTCAGAAGAAAAGACCTCATGTTTAAAATCTATAAATATGCAGGATCCAATCTGGGTCAATCACCAGGACCAGAGGCTTTGTCTTCTGAGCTTTCAGACTGGAGGATGCTGGAGCCATCCTCAGGGAACTTCTCTCTAGAAAAGCAAAGGAAGGAGTTTCACTGGGCTCCAGCATGAGTCTGAAAGCTCAGAAGACAAAACCTCTGGTCCTGGCGACCGATCCAGATCACCAGGATCTTGCAACATTATCCTGGAACACGTATATTCATTTTATAAATGTAGTCCTTATTTAGAGATTGTCAGGGACATTAAGGTGTTACAACAGTGATTAAAAGGTAACTTTGCAATCAGCACTGTATTTACAACTTTTTCAGGTCTATAAAGCAAAATGAAACTAAAGATTATAAGCACAATGGTGGTTTCACTTAGCTACCACCTTGCTTAATGACCAAGTTGCCAGTCCCAATTACTAAATAAGGATTATCTGTAAAAGTAGCTGCAACACTCTACACTGGTAGCCTTGAAGACTACCAAGAAACTTCAACTGGTTCATCATGCAGCACCACAAGCAATGATGGGCTTGATCACTTGGTATATCATATACTATTATTTCATGAGCTGCATTGGTTGAGAGTTTGCTTCTGGGTGCAGTTCAAGGTGTTGGTTGTTACCTATAAAGCCCTAAATGGTAAAAGGCTGGTTATTTAAGTGACTGCCCATCTCCCATATCATCCGCTTGACTGATTCAAGACTGCAGGTTGACATAGTCTGGGTTCCTTCAATTAAATAGGGCCATTTATTGGGATCTTGGCAATCCACCTTCTCTTTAGCAGCACTACGGGCTGGAATATTTTTTCTACTGAAATCCAGATGGCCCCAACTCTGTTGTTCAGAAGAGTCATGAAGACCTTGTCCTTCATCCAAGCTTTTAGTAAGGGAGAATGAGACTCTGGCTTCATTCCATCTGGTCTGTTGTTCTGGCCATCTTTTATCTTGTATTGAAATTATTATAACATCTTTGATTGTTGAGAGCTGTCCAGAATCATTGAGAGTACATGCAAGTTTAAGGATGATGATGATGATGATGATGATGATGATGATGATGATGATGATGATGATGATGATGATGATGATGATGATGATGATTTGAAAGTCCATGACATCCAACTATTAGATATGTAGCTTCATTCAAGTGTTCTGTAGTAGCATGTCTAACATAGCCAATTCATATTTGTGAATCTCCTGGAAAAGCCAGTCACCAAGCTGAGCGATTTCTTGCTGAGCCTAATCTGACTTCTTGATTGCTTACTCCTATTTTCATTGATGCATGAAGAGAATCATCCTCTAGAGATAAAGGATTTACACAATGCCAAACTTCATCAAGCAATCCAACAAACTGTATTTTTAAAGGAGCATATTTGTAACTCAGGGATGAAATGTGGGCTTTCTTACAGACATTTCATTACCCTACATTACAGCACTGCTAATGTTACCCAGTTAGGGCAATGAGACATCTGCAAGAAAACAAGTGAGCTCAGAGAGCACCAAGGACCCTTCATGACCGTATTTTTAAATACTTTTATTAAGAATGAAATAGATAAAAGTAATATAAGAATCTGATACAAAAATACATTTAAAAAAGAAGAAATGGAAAAGGGAGAAAACACATTTAAAAGTATAAACCCTCCCCCCCCCAAAGAAAAAGAAACTTCTTCATTTCCAGGAAGTATATTAAACATTAACAAATTAACTCTTAAAATACAACCAAATACTCAACTTGCAAACAGGCACTTAGCGGCCGTTCAAAGTTATGACACAGCCCCAAACAGATACTTTGTACTTTGACCCAGTTTCCAAGTTCCAACAGCTGCCTATCACTCAGACCTGAGACCAGAGGTGGGACTAGAACTCACCATCTCCCGGTTTCTAGCCTGGAGTCTTAATCATCATACCAAATTGACCATCCTCGTACATTTGAACTAGTTTACTTCTTAAAGAAATTCAAATGGATTTTAGCACTATTAAAGAAGTACAACATATTATTATTAAAGCAGTGTCTTTTAAGGGCAGGAGAATTCTCTGGTTTGATTTCATGAGAATACTGTATGTAACAGTTACAAACATTTCTGCACTGCAGTGGGCAATTAATAGTTTTGTGCCTGGCTTCGTTCTTTTCTGTTGAAAAAAAAAATCTAATCTGGCCAAAGCATTTATCTGAGCTTTCCGCCAAGTCTAGCTGAGAAGTTGAGCTGAGGGTTAATTTTTGAAAAGTTAGTGATTTATTGCTAAGCTCAACTGTGAAGACTAACAGTAATTCTCTGTAGTAAGAGGTACCTGCCTTGACTGGTTTTTATAAGGCATTAGACATTCAGAATACAGGCAGTGTCATCACTATCATTTAGTCATGAATACTCCAGTCTTTCAGTTTTAAAGCAAGGGGTCCATGTCTTCTCAGAGGTTAAGCCACACGAAACCCTGAACTTGATCAATCCCTCTGTAGTCTATGCTGTTCTGATATTCTTCCAATCAAGTGCAATTATAATGTAGTAGTTTAGAAATTGTAGGTACTTTTTCTAAGCAGAAAATGCTCATGTTAAATTTTAATTGATATTTTTGCACTGCTATAAATTTAAAGTTCCGGCTGGATAATGGGAGAACACCAGTACTGTTATAACAATAGCACTTAGACTTATATACTGCTTCACAGTGCTTTACAGCCCTGTCTAAGCGTATTACAGAGTAGCATATTTCCCCCAACAATCTGGGTCCTCATTTTACCAACCTTGGAAGGATGGAAGGCTGAGTCAACCTTGAGCCTGGTGGGATTCCAACTGCCCAACTGCAGTCAGCAGTCAGTCAGCAGAATTAGCCTGCACTATTGCACTCTAACCAATCTGCCACCACAGAATTGGTTCTCTGTTTAAAGATTTATTGGAATTTAATTTCTGCCCTACAGCACTGAACTTATCCTTCAGGGCAGGGGTCCCCAACCCCCAGTTTGTCGACTTGCATCGGTGTGCGGCTTGCCAGAAATTGGGCCTCATCCACGGGATGCAGGCAGCATACGAAACCATGTACCTTCTGGTGCACGGAAAAACCTCTCTCCATGTCCCTGGTCCCCAAAAGATTGGGGGCTTTTGCTTCAGGGTCTTTCTAAGCCTTGCAGGTATCTAATAGTAGTCCAGGTGGTAACAGTTCAACTATCACAGTTCTATACAGAAACTTATGCTTCATTATACAACTACATCATACTGTAACTCTGTCCGCCTCTAAATACATGGATAAAAGTAACACACCATGTCAGGACAAAAATCCTGCTCTAATCCAGTGGAAAATACTTGTTCCTTCTCTTGTATTTCTAGACACTGGTTTCTGTAAGAGCTTTTCTCTCCTGCTCTCCTTAATTCCATTGGCAGCAGAGTACCAAAATGATAATGTTTATTAGTCTGAGAAACAGCATGCATGGCAAATAAGAGCCACAGGAGTAGAGGCCAAGCATTCTCAAAATAATATTTATTTCTTAGTGTTCTATCTTGTAGGCAAATATTACATATTTTCCCCCTCTTTCAAAGTTTATAACTTGCAATCTACTGATAAATGTGCACAATTACACATTTTACACCCGAGAACAAATTGTACGTACCTAAGGTAGCTTATCAAGAGCAAATAGAATATTATCCATATATAATCCATCATAAAATGTCCTTAATTATGACAACATGAAAGTTCTTTGCCCTTTCATAGTTTTACTATTACTTACCGGAGTCTTACAGCTGACAACCAGCTGCAAGTGTTTACTGTCTCTATAGAATTGGGTAGTCCCTTTAGTTCTGAAAGACATATCCCAATCTAAAATATCTATATGTTGTACAGTTTCTGTACAGGACTGTACAATAGTTTCAGTAGAATTGGAGAAAAAAACTTGATTTAACTCTTCCGTTAAAACAGGGACATAGGAAACTTGCTGAATATACATGTCATTTAGAATTCTATGCATAAATTGAGAGCGGCATATAATGCATTGAAGCCAAACAAGGTTAGGAATCAAGCATAGTAACTCGGAAAAAGATACGTTGCATACAACATTTTATCTATACAGGCAGCAGAAAGGAAAGTTAGAAAGCAATTGCTTAGAATATCGTGAAAAGCTTCTTCTGCTCTTTTCTATCATTATGCATTCCAAATGAGGAATCAGTATGGTTTTACCACGAGTCTCCAATGTGGGAAGAAATGAATTTCAAACGCCAACAAAAACTTAGATTTATTTACAATTTTTGCTTTACATTTAGATTTTCTCTGGTCTTTCAATCAATGGTTACTGTAAATACAAGCCCTATCATAACTCTGTCAATCACATTCTAACTCAGTAAACTGAAGACCTATATACTGTAGCTCCCAACCTTTTTCCTTCCTTATTTTTATTTTCTGTAGGTAACTCCTTTAATAGCACAATCTGGTTGTTGATTCCTTTACCCTTTGCTCCATGAAACAAAACTAAGCAAGCATAAGAACAATGTGTTAAACTCATGAGTAATTCAGCTCAATATCATGCTAGCTTTTATTATATTCTTATCAACAAAAAATACATTTTACAGAAATTATGTACATGCACATGCATAACATATTGAGTGGAAAATCAGAGAGCTGTTTTAGAACATACCCATATAAATTAGAATTATCCTAGCTGGTATTATTATTATTATTATTGGTATTGGTATTATTTAAAGTTTGTACGCTGCCTGATCCAACACCACTGTGCACCTCCAACAATCAACCAAAGAAATTACAGTAAAATTTTTTAAAAAAGGAAAAGCAAAAAGATGGCACCTAATGGTCATCTGGACTTTTGCCGCCCAGATATGGACTTCCTATAAATATATGAAGCCCCTTGCTCATGTTTCAATCTCCCTAAAATGAAAGAGCCATACAGCCTTGTTTGAAATAGAGTTCCGAAAGTTATTAGAATTATTTCAATATAACAAGCATATTTTTACTTACATAAATGATCAGGGCCTTTCAGCACCAGGCGAACATGACGGCTTCCATAGGGAATAACAACAACGGTGTCATCCACTGGATTGGGGAGGCAGGGAAGCAAAAAAAACAACAACACATGGTCAACAAGCACAGGAAGATCAACCAAGCAGAGAAAACCATTTTCATGGGAAAATTGCAAGCCATACTTTGGTCACTCAAAATAAAAACACTCAAATCCAATGAACCCTGAAGAAAAACGAAATGTGAGACAAGCATGCTTTATATGCCCAATCAATGGCCCTGTTTTCGAGAAAAATCAGTTTAAATTCAACAAAGTCTCTTGTAAAACAAACCCTTGGGGTCTTAATGCATCAGCCCTTCTTCAAGACTACTCCTGTTCTTCAAGAATTTTCACAAAGAATTTTTATGATTATTAAAAAATAAAATAAAATAAAATAAGGAACTTTAAAATTATTTTCTATGGTTAAAGTGAAGTATTCGCTATGATGATATTCAGTGATTGTGTTACTGAGAAGATGTGGAAATGAATAAGGAGGAGCTGGAAGGATCCTTCATATAAATCTATGAAAATAACTTTGCTGCATTTGTAAAAAATTGGTGCACATGCATCAAAGAAAAAGAGGAAAATGACTGTGTGGTACCAGGATTAGCAGCCTTTCTCAGACTGTGGATCCTATTGTGCAATTTTGCACAATGATTCAGAGAATTAAATATGCACTCAATATAAATATCTAAAATCAAATTATAGATTTAAAAAGTCTACCCAGTATTCATTCAGTTCAGTTCAAAAATAATTTTAAAATTTTATCATATTATTTTAAACAGAAGAAGTGCATTATGTTATTTGGATAGAATTGAATGTATATGGTGTTGTCTAAAGATTATTAACACTTGCATGATTTAAATAGTTTAAGTCTTTAAAGAGAAAGAAAAAAGGGGTTATGTCAATATTAATAATGATTTCTAAGATGTTATTGTTAACATTTATTTGTATCCCAACTTTATTATTTTTTTAAAAAATAACTCAAGGCAGTGAACTTACCTAATACTACTTTCTCATCTATTGTCACCACAAT
>JANHFL010001295.1:197448-211862 GCA_032468155.1 Oxyrhabdium leporinum
CCAACAATCTGGGTCCTCATTTTACCAACCTTGGAAGGATGGAAGGCTGAGTCAACCTTGAGCCTGGTGAGATTCGAACTGCAAAATTGCAAGAAGTAGCCTGCAGTACTGCATTCTATCCACTGTGCCACCAAGGCTCTTATGCTACTTTTCTAAAGTTAGTGGGATTTACATCCATCTAAGCAAGTTTTAAATTGCATTTCAAGAAGCATTCAGTGAAAATAAATGTAGCACATGAGCAATAAGAAGAAGAAGAAGATGATAATGGCAGAAAGCCTGCTGATGTATTGATGGAGGCATTGATTCTGCTGTTATTTTCAAAAAAAAAAATATTGAAGCACCAGATAATTGTTTTGTAAATAAATCTGTATGTGTAATAGAACAGGATTTAATAATTTTTTTAGAATGAAACAGGGAAAAGAAGCCATAGTTCCAAATCAGAACCCTCTAATATGACAGAAAATATAAAATTGAACAGAGTAGCTAAATCTAATTTATAAATGATCAAATTGCCATGATTACCATACTGTTGTTAACGTACACTCAAATATCTACAATAATGAATAATCTCTATAGTAATCTGGTTTCATAATTATCTGTGCAGTTGTCAGCAATGTGAATTGCATTAATGTGGAACAAAGCCTCTATGCCAGGGAGAAATTAAGCGCTAGTATTTTTCTAGGATTCAGCTCTTTACCAAGAAACATTATTTCTCTATTCTTCTAGAAACTGGTTTATGGGAGAGGGGATAACTGGGTCAGTCATAACGTCAGAAATATATGTAAATCAATAGAGCTATTTCCAAACCCACACTATGCCTGAATAAGTGAAGTTATATAGAATAATCCAATGCCACAGAAAGAGGAAGGGTGAGAAGTACGTAAACCACTGATTTCAAGCATTTAGTAATCTTCTCTCATATTTTTCTGGTTCCCAAAAGAAAACATGGTGCAATTAAAAACTTCCCCCTTTTTACAGCCTGCCACAAATGGCTCTCATTATTGGTGGCTGCCCTATCTCTGTAGCATTATATCTCACTGTGCCAGCCTGCTGCTGCTGTTGCCATCTTTGTTTAGTAGTTTACTGCTGTGGCACAGTGGTTAGAATGCAGTACTGCAGCCTACTTCTGTTGATCATCGGCTGCCTACAATTTGGCAGTTTGAGTCTCACTGGCTCAAGGTTGACTCAGCCGTCCATCCTTCTGAGGTCGGTAAATTGAAGACCCAGACTGTTGGGGGGCAATATGCTGACTCTGCAAACCACTTAGAGAGGGCTGTAAAGCACTGTGAAGCAGTATATAAGTCTAAATGCTATTGCTATTGCTACCGTAGTGAGCCAGGGAAATGACCTTGGGAAAACTATCCAGAGACTATTAAAACAATAACAGGTGAGCCTGGGGAAAAAACGGAGAGTATTAGGAAGAAACTAAGACTGGATTCTCCCTTTCCTATAAGAAAAGGTGTGGGGGAGAAGTAACAGGAAATATTGTCAGACTCGCAATAGTCTGATAGAATCTATCTCACTAAATATAGTTCTAGTCTTATGGAGTCTGTTTCCTGGCCTGGAAAACATCATAGTGACAGTGCTAAGATAGAGCATTGCTTGCAAGGCTAAGAGAGAGCATTGCTAACAACCCAAACACAAGGAAGCCCTGTCAATTTTAAGAGGATAGAGATAATCTTGCCAACACTTCTGGAACTTCAGAAAGTCAAAGACTTCAAAAGACTAAGTAATAAAATAAAGGCAAAATCACTGGTAATCAGCCTTACTCAGAAGAAACCAAATCTGCCCTTGTATTCTGTATAGCTTGGTATCTCACTGGAGGCAATAATCAGTATTCTTCCCTATCTTTGCCAATTTTTTATACTAACTCACCTAACACTTTTCAAAATCCCGATAGAAGCAGCAAAGCTGCACCACCCCATAGAGAAGTATGTGGTCACTCTTTGATGTCACTCCAAACCTGACATCCATTAAAAGCAAGCGGAAAGGTAAGAATTTGATTTTTGAACATTTATGGCATGTTTTTATTTTTAAACTGAAGTAGTCTTTTGCTGTGTTTGAACAATACAGCATAATCTGATGACTACTTCGTTATCCATTACTTATCTCAGCTATCTCTACCTTAAAATAGGTTGAGGGAGAACATTTCAAAAACTGAAATTCCTCGAAGGTATATAGCTGAAATCTGGCAAGATTAACATCCTCTAAAGCAACATTTTGAGCAGCTATGCTGCCATGTGGCTTAATGAGTTCTAGTATGCTTTTTTTAAAAAAATGAAGGAAGCTTTTTGAAAAGTCCCTAATATGTTTCCTGATTTATAAGTAATTGGATCCACTGGTAAATAATTTCCTTGTATTAGTGGCTATAAACAGGTTCTGACTTTTCCAGAGCACCATTAAAAAAAACCTTTGTGCTCTTCCATAAACATTTTTCTCAAATTAATGGTCCTTTCCTTTTTGGGTTCTGAGCCATAATTATCTCAGCATGTGCTGTTGGTGCCGGTATGATGCTATTTCACAGAGATAAAGTCAGATTAGTCGTAAACAAAGTCAGCATGTCTGTTATTCTGCCCATGAACAGATACATGGTTTATTAAGAATATGTAGAAGCTCTATAGACATACACAGATACTGGGGGGGGAGGCCCGCCACCCCACACCCCGATGCTCTACAGCATCATTATAAACATATACAAAACGGAAAGTTCTTGTATTTCTTTATGATCCTTATATGATCCATATTTCCTTATTTACACATGAATATGGGCACACCTGGCACCGTCTTCTCTTTGGCAGGGTCCCCTGACATCAAGTTCATCTCATTTCCATCCCATAACTAAGGCAGATTTAATTTAAATCGCTTTGCAAAATGTGACATGGACTGAGGTTGGTGCTGAGTCAGGAGACTGCAGAGGATCCGCCTAGTACCTACATATGGATCGCTTGAAACAGCTGTGATAGAAGACACCCCCGTGTCTGGTTTTGTATATTCTCCTTCAGGACTATTCTGTTTTGGAGAGCCAGACATCCCAATTTTTTCACATCCAAGTTTCTGTTCAATCCACTTTCCACAAGAGAAAGAACGCAAAGCTACCCTCCATAAAAGCCCACTAGGCAGGTGATCATTGGAAGGATCATTGCCCATGAAAGGATCTAATGATCTAGACCTAACTGAAGAATGCCGTTCTCCTTGCAACCAGTGGGAACTTCCCGAGCAGAATAATATGGTGACTTCAACCTAACTGTTCAAAAAACCCTGAATAATGACATATCTGCACATAAGGTTATGTTGTCTTAATCTCATTAGCTTCCAGAATAGCGTTCTTGCGCTACAGTCATGCGTATTACACATTCACATGAAAGACAGATTTATGGCTGACTTTTTCCATTAAATTTCATTTCCTACCCATACCAATTGTCATTGATAAACGGCTCTGATGTCTCAAGGCAACAGAGCGTCTTAAATGGTGGAAACTGCTGTACATAATTCTGTGTAAGATGCCAAGAGTCTCTGGACTGCAGCGGGATAGAAATGTGGACAATAAATAAATAAATAGTGGCAAGCTTCACAGTGGGAAAACGCAGCTGAACAAAGGAATTCATTAGTTGACATTTGAAGAAAGTCTGGAAGTGAAAATCCATTCAGTAACATTTAATGTGAAATGCAAATTGGAAAATCTTCTGAACCTGCATGAGGTGAGGGTTTGTTATGGACTCAGTAAGAATAATGTGAGTTTAGGAAGCAGTTACGCTGTTGACCAAATGCAGTTCTTTTATTTAGGTGGAACTGGTGCAAAATTGTCCTGTAAAGAAGTGATATTCATTTTGCTAGGAAGGGGCTGTCTGGGAATGGCATTGAATATGTCTTGGGAGAACCACAAAAGTGGGACAACAGTGCAAGGAGGATATGAGAATATTGTTCATATGTTTAGGTCCAGGATTTTCTCCCTGGATTTCAGGAGAGGAATGAGTGCTGGCATTCCCTGTTTTCTTCTTCTTTTTAAATAAAAAAAATGTGTAAGGCTTATTTTACAGCTCCCATTATTGTTTTTGTCTATTTAGTAGTTCAAAACAGAGGACCAGGATTTGAGGACTATATATGGCCCCAAGGCTTAGGTTGCCTACCTGGTGATCTGTTTTTTTAGATGGAAGAGGGATGAAAACCTTTCTTAGGTGTCCTGTTGGACAGGCAGTAGAACCTTGCAGTTGGAAAGCAGAAGTACAGAATAATAGTAAGGATTTAAAAAGCTTAACTTCAGGTGAGCAAGGATCTGAGATTCCTTTTTTCCATAGGGATCTCACAGCAACGTGTTTGCGTTGCAGCACTTTAGAAATTTCTTCTCTTCTTCTCTTCTCCTAGCCATACTGCTTACTCCTCCAAATGGGAGGCACAAAAGCAGGGCCTTTGGGGAGGATTTATCAGGAAAAAACCCAGGACATTTCACTTTTATCTCAACTGATCTTCAAAAGCTTCAATGGAAGTACAATTTCTGGTATCTGTCTGTAACCCGCAGTCTCCCTTGCTGTCTTGGAAATGTGGAAGGGAAGATTGAAGCACTTTGGGGTTCTGGGACTGTCACTGTTTCTCAGGCAATGACTGAAAAACCAATTGCTGGTCTTGGGAGAACACAGTTATAGAACTAGCAGGAAAGGAAAGAAAAGCTGGAGCGCCAAAACAGAAAGATGATTTTGTGGAGAAATGAAAAAGCTAAAAGATTAAAAACTAATATCCTTAGCTTGATTAGGGTATTAGTTCTGGGTAGGTTGGCAGGAGCGTAGATAAACTTGATAAAACAAACGGGCCAGATGTCTTGCTGAGGGAAGGATTGTCATGCCAGGTATTTAGCAGGCCAGAGAGAGTGAATTAAGGTTTTATCTACTTTTAAAGATTTATTTAGAAACAAAAACAACAGGGAAAAATTCTACACATCTATGTTTCTAGGGTTTAGAAACCTTTGGATTGCTTTCTTCCTTTTTAGGATGTGGAAGTCTCTTCTTCAAATCAAACCCTCATATTCAAGTGCAAAATATCATAGTCCTGCAGGAAATATTCTGCAGTATACATTGGGCTAAATCAACATTGTCAACTTACCTTCTGATTTTGTTTCTATAAACGGAATTTCTTTAAATGTTTCATGAATGAACAATAAGGAATTTTGAATGCAGAAAGTTTGGTCAGAATAAATCTTCACATTAGTAATCTCTCTCTCTCTCTGTGTCTCAGGAATAATACCACAAAGAATAATGGGCCCTCTCTGCTTGTCAAAACACAGGGATCGTATTTCTTAAAAAAATAATAATAATAACAAGATAGCATACCCCAATGCAATCCATCTTTGGGGGGTTGTGTTCTTTTAAACGCTCTCACCCAGTAATTTTATTGCTGAAGAGTTAAGGAGCTTTGCACTTACATGAAGAATATTCATGAAACCATTTTTCTCCTTTTCTCATTTGTTTCTCTGCATTATGCTGAAGGAGAATTTTCTTTAGAACTTCCTATTAACTGTCATTGTCAGAGTAGGAAGATGAGGATAACCTTTCACTCCCTTACCAGGGAGGAAATCAATGGCTTTATTAGGATCTCAGTGTGCTTTACTGTAAAGCTCAGCAGTTGTTTAGGTTATCTGCCTAAATTTGGATTCAACTGTGCTTTCTAACAAGAATAGCTAGAGGGCATAGAGTACTTTACCAGAGGGCAACAACAAATTGACACAGCCCTGAAACCACTGCAGATTGTTATCTTTCCTTCCACAGAAGCCTTTCCTATTTTCAGTGAGTTCAGTTTATGCCGATTTTGTCTATAATGACAAGCGTATGATGGAAGGGACTGTGTCAGCAGGAAGGCCTGGGGGCAGGAGAGGTGTGATTTATTTATTTTTCTTGCTTAGATGCAAGTAGTATGGCTGTCCAAAACTTTAGACTTTGATGGTGCTTTGAACAAAGCATCCTTTCAATGCTATTTTGTTAAGCATCCTTGAACTACACTTCAAAAGGGTGATGGAAATTGGCTGGGATGCTTTGCTTTGCAACCATTCAATACCCATACAACACAACTGAGGATGCAGAGAGGCCTCTTCTGGTGCCTGGATGAACTGGAGGACGACCTGAAATGACCTGAAGACCTTAAGGAGATGAACTCATCATATTTGTGCCTTGACCAGGTAAATACCATAGAACAGGGGTGTCAAACTCAAGGCCCACATGGCTGCCCTGGAAACAGTGAAGGACTGGCCTGTGGTGCCTCTGCCAGCGAAAATGGACTCTTATGCTCTATTTTCGCTGGCGGAGAGTTGCAGGAGGCCGTCACAACCAAAAACAGAGTTTGGGAGCCCGTTTTCATTGGCAGAGCGCTCAGGCCACCACAGGACCTAACACAAGTGATGCTGAGCTAGCCACGCCCACCATGGCCACACCCACCCTAGCCCCCTGAGGTCAAACACAACCCTGATGCTGTCCTCAATGAAATCGAGTTTGACACACCTGTCATAGAATTATTGTTAAATGTTGATTAGTTTAACAGTATTGCCTCTGCAGCACTAAACGCTCTTCTGAGGCAAAAAAATAAATAAAAATCACCATGCCCGGATTCATCATGAATAAAAAGTTAGGTTCCCACCATGCAGCTGCTTCCTTGAATTCAATTGAAAAGTAATCCTGCATGTCTTTTCCCATTCCCTTAATTCAGTTAACTAATTTTTGTACTACTAGATCACATAAAAGCAGACCATTTTGGGCAGCACACAAAACATCTAAAAACATTTTATACAAAAAGGAAAACAATATAGAAATAAATTCAGAAAGAATGACAATAAACAAATCATCGTTAGCAATATTGCTAGCAGTAAATACAGTAAAAAGAAAAAAAAAACCCCGTAGAAAACTGGCACTAAAATAGCATGAAACTCTTTTCAGACCTCCCTGCTCAGCCAGGCAGAAATCAGGTTTGGCATATGTGGCTCTGCAATTCTAACCCACTCAAGTATAGCACTTGAATAAGACTTTAGTCTCCCTCTTTGGCATTCTGGCTCTGAAAGATTAATTCTGCATCTCATGTATTCAGATGGCTTAGAGTACCTTATCTCCCTGCAATGAAACCAGTTGGAATAACTGAGCATCAATATTTTTCATTACAAAAGAAACTGAAACAAAAGGACCCCATATTAATTAATGTATCGCGCCTCCTCAAAACTGTGCTGTGCAAAAGCTATAGTAACAACCCTGTACTTTTTCTTCAGCAGAATAGAACATGGACTGGTGCACTCTATCAAAATACAAATTATTAACACATAAGCATCTTCAGCAGAGCAGATTAGAAGCAATTAAAGCAATTACACTGGCATTCTCCAATCTGGTGCAATACGCAGTACAGAATTCACACAAGAAACCGCTTGCTAGGTATTTATGAAGAGTAATAGATCTGCACCTGGTTGATTAGATATGCATCTTCTTTTTTGCAGCGCTAAGGAAAAAAATAGCTTTAGTTTACTTCTTTTGGATGTGACCTGCTGCCATGACTATTCCATGAGGAAATTCTTCCCAAGCTCTGACTTGAAAAAAAAGGCATGCTGGTCAAGAAACCAGCAGATTAGGTTCTAGAGGTAAACTGCTCGGTGCAACACAGACGGAATCTTACTTTTGATCAACGTGTATAGTGAAAAGGATCTATCAAAAATCATAACAGAAGCAGGCAAGCAAAACAAGGTAGTTGTGGGATAGGAAGGATTTACAGATCAGCCAAAGTTATGACAAAAAATCTTGATAATAAATCACGTTTGGCAATGAGGCTATAAAAGGAAATACCTAGATTAAATAAAATGAATACCTTTCAATGTAATCTAGCCTCAGAAAGGAACAGAGAAACATTATTATAGTTTTGATATTACAAAAACAGTGATAGTTGTTTGAATGGGCTACTTATAATTCCTTTCCCCCCCCCAAAAAAAAAAGTTCTTGATATTTTTATATGGAATCACCTTGAGCAGCTGAGCCATTTTTGGTGACATTTGCTTTCCATTTGTATGTCAGCCATTATATTTCTAATGAGCTTAATTAGCCTGTTAAGATAACTAAAGTTTTGTCTCAATGGGGAATGCAAGATCAAGGAAAGGATGAGATCTTTGGCTCCATTGCCACAGTCCTCTAATAAAAATACATTTTGATTCAAGCTTTTAATACCAGGGCAGATCAAATATGGTGGCTCTATTGGCAGAATGACCAAAACCCCTGAATCTGGTGAATTAACGAACTTGGTTCATCGATACAACAAGCTTAAGAAATTCTAAGCACACTGAAACAATTTTTAAATCAAATGATCTTCACAGCAGATCAGGACAGACATGAGGGAGCAAAAGACCATCTCTGTAAATATATATGTAGCAGGGTCTCAATCCATCTATGTGATCTCTGAGAACTGGCACCAGTTTGACAGCACATATTCAATCAATCAATCAAATTCTAAAAGCTGCCCTAGCACTTCACAGAGTTTTAGGCAACAAGAATATAGTGCTGCTAAATTAATTGTATTTTCTGGCTGATTCTTCCTTTTGTACATTTTTGGCTCTTGTATTGGGTGGCATTCTTGTAAATTGGTAAAGAATATGGTATTAAGCTCTGTAAATTCTAATAAAATCTGATTAAAATTAGGTGCATAAACACAGTGAATAAAGCAGTTAATTAGTCTGCCAAAGCACATAATTAGGCAGTAACAAGGAAGCAGCAGCATGCTTGTTCTATGGGTAAACAGAACACCCAAATAGGAGGAAAAATGTAGATGTTCTTTAACAGTCGTTTCTTCAGGCAAGGGAACGCCAAAAATGGGGTGGTAAAGATTAAAGCAAAATCAGGCTTTAATAGATGATGTGTTCTTCTGCTTCTGAGCCACACTCAAGCATATATCTGTACGTTGGGAGCTAGAAATGAAACTCAATATATTTTTGTTTAATCCTTTGTCGGGGTAAACTGCAACAAAACACAATCTTGGGAAGATTTTTGTTTTGTTAAATACCTTTAGGGTGTGCTCGTTTCTGAGCAGAGTTTAAATCTTTTCAGACAGTTCAAGAGTGCCATCTACAGGATCTATCATCTTTCTAGGGAAGGACATCTTCAACACCATGATTTTTAGTTGGCTGTGTGTGTATATAACTACAGCTGATACATTCATTCAAAGCATTTGTGAGCCTGATTCTAATGTTTTGATTTGTGTCCTAGTGCCTTTCTTTGCCCCATATCAGACCAGTAGGATTACACTATTTTTTTCACTATGGAGTGAATGAAAATTCCTTTGAGTAGAAGTTTGAAAAATTGGTGCAGGTGTTAAAAGGCCCGTGACAGGTTTTAAAAAAGATTTATCACGAGATTCAAATTTGATTTAGTATATCATTCTGACAATGCCTATTAAAAACTTCTCATGCAAATATCAAATTGTCTATCATTATATTTTTTAAGGTGAGTTATGGACTGAAAACTGGGTTGTTATTCCCAGGACCATTTCGTTGTTTGGTGCAGAGGTGAGAGGATGCTTTGTCTTACTTTTTTCAAAGATTTTTATCCCACTTGTTTTCATATGCACCTCAAGGTGGCAAGCATACCAATACTTTCACCTCCTATTCCCCCCCCCCCTACAACTCTGTGAAGTGAGTTGGGCTGAAAGAGTAACTGGCTCAAAGTCGCCCAACTGGTTTTTCATACCTAAATAGGGACAAGAAGTCACTGACCAGCACGTTAGGCCAGCACATTAACCATACCAGCAAACTGGCATTCTTTCTCCATTGTGTGGCCCAAAGTATTGCTGTAATTATATATTTTGTTCTCCTGTTCTACAACTTTCTTCTGCGCTACTGTAGTGATATCTCTCATTACTCTTGATGCCACTCCTGTGAAATATAATTCATGAATATATAAAGGGGGAGTGTGAAGCGCCCGCTCACTGAACTGGTAGCAGACTTCACAGGATTGCATCACTGGCTCCAGGGATTCTAAGAAGGACATCAGAGCTCTCTGTCCAGAAGAAAGTAATGCTAAGAACAGCTAAGGCACTGTACAGAATCTTCAAACTCCCAGGCCTCTGATAAGCGGGACCCAAGATTTAGGAAGACATAGATCACCCTTAGGAAGGAGAAAGGATTTATACAGTATCCCCAAATCCAGATTCCCCATTCATATGGTGCATCCAGATCAGTTGGATTAAAACAGCCCTGTAATAACTCAAGGGTTGAATCTGGAAGACAACTTTTCTCCTTGCAGGGATAATGATATAGGAATGGATAAGGAATTGCTGCAGACTAGACAATGGTCAGATAAGAGACAGCTGAATCTACAAAAGGAATGGATACATGACAAACATATCTGAAGCCATCTCATTGTAATGGCTAATGCACCAGGCTTGAAACCAGGGGACTGGGAGCTCTAGCTCTACCTTAGGCACAAAGCCTGCTAGATGACCTTGGGCTGGCTCATTCTCCCTAAGCTCTAGGAAGAAGGCATTGGCAAACCACTTCTGAAATCTTGTCAAGAAAACTGCATTGATACAGTTTAAAGGCAGCAAAAAAACCCAACCAACCAACCAACCAACCAAAGTTTGAGAAAGAGGGGAAAAGGGCCAATTCAGGAATCTACTAACTAACTCCTCCAATTTCAATGTCAAGGTCATGAATATCTGATTCATGTACTGTTACTATAAGCTTTATCTTTCTTTTGCTTTCACGATGAATGATTTGTACCATCTTCTTGAGTTGAATACCATTTCAACATCATATATTAGTGAATTCCATAAAAATATGTATCTCTTTCATATTATGTTTCTGGGGCGTTATGATGGAAGGCTGTGTTTTCGGTGAATTTGAGCCATGAGCTCTTTCTAGAGCCTCTCTACAGATTACTTCTTCAGAAAGGAGACATGGAAGCTGCTGATGGAAGCATTCCCTTATAATAATCTGCCAATGAGCATTTTAATTGTATATATGTTTCATGTCTCTAAGGCACTACGACTAGGCTTTGAGTTCAAATATGTGTGGAGCTGTAATAAAAATGATTCTTAGAATTGTTTTTCTCCCTATTGTAAGGACAGGCATTAGAACTATTAATGTTTTAAGGCTAAAAAATAAAAAGTTTCCTAAAATATAAAGAAAGAGCAATTATATGAATAATTATGAATGCTTAATTTCCAGGAGTATTAATGAAATGAATATTTAGTGAAAACCTGGTCGTAGCAAACATTGGCCTTTTACCAAATTATTGTTTAAAATAAAAAAAAATGCAATCCCAATGCATACTCTAAATATTCATAAACCTTCGCTTTAATTTGTGAACCTCTGTGTTTGCACATTCTTGTAATTTAAGGAGTACAAAATTGATTTTTTCGTTTTCAAACATTTTTAAAGTGTTTCTGGGCTTGCAGCCAGGTGTCAAGTTCCACAAACATTCTTTGCTTTTTCTTTCCTTTTGTTGAAAAAAACATATTCGCAAGCCTCACAACTCATTCATAATGAACATGCTGAACTCCATATTCAGATTTAACTGTGGGCCTCCATCCAAGACAGACAATCTAGATTGTGATGCTCACATACTAGGGCTACTAATAGAATTTGTCTTCTTCCAAGCAAGGAATGTTGATGGCTTGCAGCAAGACCTCCTGTACTATAAAATGAATAAATATTGCTCCTTAGCCACAGTTTCCACTGGGGAAACTGGGAAAGGAAAGCCATTCAAAGGGGAAAGGACAGTGTTGCTCATTCCTTGGTTGCATTTGTCATTTATGATAAGCCTTCTGCTAATTTCATTACTCAGCAAGCAGCTGGAACTGATTTTGGTTTCTCAGCTGTTAGCAAGGAGAAATTTACATTTTTAGTAGATTTCTGCCTTTCAGCAAAGAAAAATGAGCCAATCAGGGTTCATGATTGGCAATTTTTTTCTGGGAATTAAAGGTGCTGGAGAGGTTCTACATTAGTTGTCTGTGAGTTAACAGGAAAGGAAGGAAGGAAATATGATGTGTAGTTCTGTGTGGATCTTAAAGAAGACAGTCCTCCTTTAATGTAAATCTCTGTAAAAGAGGCATATTATATATATATTTGTAAAGTTGTCTGAAAAATTGCAGGTTGGGAAGAACATGTTAGACTAGAAAAGTAAAGGACATCACTACAGTATGATTGCATTTAAGCTTAATTCACAGTCAATTTCCAGAAAGAGATCTAATTAAAGCAGGATGTTGAATAAGAGGAATCCAATCAAGTGAATTCAGAAATGATTCAGAAGTTGCATTCAGAAAAACTAGAATCAATTATGGTGTTTCCAATAAGCTGAATCAAAAACACTACTATCCAATAAAATTATCTGTTTTCACATTGATTTGATACTAGAATTGAATCAACTTGACATGTAAAAGGATGCTAGGGAGAAATGCATGCTGTATACTGTAATATACATTGTATATTATATAAAAAGTAGCATCAGTAGTTGAGGCTAAAGGAGAAATAATGCATCAAACCATAAGCTAGATATAATTATTTCTATTGAAATAATTGAAATGTATGTTGAACTTCAATCCTGTTGGATTCCAGGTGTCTTACATCACATTTGGATGTTATATGCCAAAATCAGAGCTTTGGGAAAGCGGAAGATGATTTTCCCCCACTAGGCCTGCAAAGAAATCCTAAATTTTGCAAAAATCATCCTCTTTCCTTTTATCATCAGTTAGTGCTGAGAAGTAGCTGGAGGTCAAGAAGCCTAGAGCAGGACAGCAGTGGCCGCCTTTAGATACAAGCCCTCACACTTTACTGAGGGTATAAGTAGAGCTCTCTGGTCCCCAGGAGAAACTACTCAGATAGGGTGTCCAATGGTGAAAGAAATCAGCCAGGAATTCCTAGCTGCAGGTGGATAGTAAAAAGACTAAGAGTGTTAAGCAGCTCCTTTTCATGTGCTGCTATTTCAACAATGGACCTGGGAGGTTAACAATGAACATCCATGAGGCTACCGGAGCATCTAAGGCAGGGGTGGGCTTCAAAAATTTTAGCTGGGTGGGTGTGGCCATGGTGGGCGTGGCCTAGTCACCTCCTGCACCAAGGCAAGAGGCAGTGTTTTTGCCCTCCTTGGGTTCCCAAGGCTTTCTTTGAGCCTCCAGGAGGGTGAAAATGACCTCTCCCATGCTCCAGAGGTCCTCTGGAGGCCGGAAACAGGCCTGTTTCTGGACTTCCAGAACTTCCGGGAGGCCGGTTTTTCACCCTCCCCAGGCCTCCGCACGCATCCTGCACTTACCTGCATCCAAAATAGGGACTCCTGGGTGGGGTGGGGTGGGTGGGTTGTACGGGTTCACCAAACCCGCTATAAGGTTAGCTAGCCAAACCCGGGTGAACTCGCAGCAGCCCACTCCTGGTGTAAGGGCTCCCTTTCCACTTCTAGCCCTGGTTCAGCAGAGCAGTGCCATTGGCTCCTCTTTCGCTCATAGCAAATACCAGGGTCTTGTGAACACAACTGTTCTAGAGAACTGAGGCGCAACGGTATCAGGACCAGCTTCTGAAGGACATGAGGTACTCTCTTGGGATACAGGTACACTAGCAGTTTACATTGTCAGTTTCTGTCTGAGGCTCCTTCCCACCCTTTGCGCTAGGCAAATTACGTTATGCCATGGGCACGCATGAGCTGACATTGTTATAAGAGCTAAAGGTTTGGAGATTCATAGGCTTTATATCTCTATTGCAATGCTTGCTCTTGGGAATCTCTCTCCTCCTGATATTCAATCAGCCTCCATTTTATTAACTTTATGTGGATTATTAAAAGCAGACTTACATAGAAAAGCTTTTGTTTAGAGCAGGGGTGTCAAACTCACGTAGTCATGGCGGTGTCACGTGATGTATTGGGATCCCCCCCCTTCGCTAAGGGGGGTGGGGGCGTGGCCAGCGCATGATGTATCTGGCCCATGGGTCGGAGTTTGACAGCCCTGGTTTAGAGAAATGTTGGCATCTATTTATTGATTAGTTATCTTATGGTTTGCTATGGGGGATGGCTTTGATGTATTCTTTTGAAATGTTTGGTGTTTATTATGAGGTGAAATGATGGAATGTCAAGAACATTTGCAATGGACATGTTACAAAAAGGGTATCTCAATTTCAGAAAAGTAGAAAGTGTGGAGGGCTCAAAACAACTCTACTTTGACTGTCTTAGGCATAAGTTGAAGTACAGCGGGGCTTCTGACAGGCTTTCAAGATTGCTGTCAACCCTCATAGGTAGGTACAGTCAGGGAACATAAGTACCTAGCAGTCATATAAATATAAATGTAGTTAGGTTATTGTAATATAATTATTAACACCTGTCATAGCACCTCTGTATTTCAACTTACTCTTGGAAAAATCAAGGCAGAATTATTTCAACTTTCTTTCTCATGTTTTCCACTTCCCAGGATGAATGTATCTTTATTCTTTA